>JAUZNJ010031263.1:0-10457 GCA_034780135.1 Jordanella pulchra | reverse complement strand
ACGCCAGTCTGACGCAGATCATACACCTTATTACTTACTTTTAATGTTGATGGCACACAGCTAGATCTACACAGCACATCAAACAATGTCAACATGTGCAACAACACATTGGCAGATACTTTATGGTGCTCTTGAAGCCCATGTCTGATAAAAATGATAAATATCAAGATACTAACTTTTTAGGAGGCTGCAGGAGTCTTGCATAATTACTTCTAAATCATTTAATTGTTTATCAGTTTAAATATTACAATCACAGCTGAATTGTGTTGCAGTAGCAGCATGAACTAACAAACAAAGGCCCTGCAGGCAAATTGCTTTTACAACCACAGTGACATAAAAGAAATCTTTTTCACAGTAAAAGTGTCGTAACAGTAAAGGCTCTGGTTTGTATTGATTAATAAAAGGCTGTCTTCCCAACCTATGTGGCACCATGAATATTTTGCAAAACTTTAAAGTATTTGCAAGACTTACTCTTTGTTTTGGTTTTTTGATTGCATTTGTGAAGAATATTTATTTTTCTTGTCGCAGCTTCAGCATGTGTTGCATTGTTCAATGCACCCATTTCAGGATAAGTTCTAGAGCTCATCTATCATGCTGCCTGTTAGAGGGAGTGGTGATCTCTCTATTGGCTTTGCCAGTGAAGGGTCGTCATGTTGAATGTCTATCAATATTCTTGCTCTTTCATCATGTGTGTGAACACACCCGTTTTTTCCCTTGCAACCTCACTGTTTCATTGTTTTTGGTCTGACAGTAAAACGTGTATTAAACATACTTAACTACTTCTCAAAACAGTAGTTATTTAAAAAGTTAAGCAATTTATGTTTCAATTATTAGAAACAGATGTTAACAGATGATGACACAAATTACATTGGAGAATAATACAGAATGTTTTTACCAAAGTGCTTGTTTAGTGAACTCACCTCATGCCCATGTCGATTTTAATGGCAAACTGACCCAAGTTCACTGCACTTATGGCCGACTACCTAGAGAGGGCGCTGTCTTACCCATACTGCATAGCCCAGAGAAAAACTAATTATCAGGGTAATCATAGACGATATTAACCCTGTTATGAATGCAGCATAAATGTATTAATCTTAATAATAAATACCCAACTTAAATTGTTGTGTTGCTTTTAATAGGCTTCCTTTCAGGAAAGTATTTAGTATCTTACATATTTTTCCTTCAGATCTGATTGAACTCTAAGTTAAATGGGAAGAAAATCCCACATCATGATGCTCCCATATTCAGTGGTTTGCTGTGGGCTTAAAGTATGTAGGCTGATGGGCAGTCTTAGTGCTTTTCAAGCAGCATTTACATCTAGGCCAAAGGTTGTGGTTTAATTTCACCATAGCACCATCCTTCACATTATTATTCTGATCACTACATGACTTGTAGCAAATTATATTGATGTGTGTTGCTTCTTCTTAATAAAGCTGTTTGTTCACTAGTGTTCCCAAATCTGAGCTCATAAATATAAGTTCTCCTGCCATCTCACAATTATGCCATATAATCATACAATGCATATCTGTTAACTGAAAGTCAGAGATAAAATACAAAAACGGTTTGGGTATTAAAGTAAAACATGAAAATGTTCAGGGGTGTTAATACTATCCAAGGTTCTGCATGGTATGAGTAATCCATCAATGAGATTTGGGATCTTTGATTCCTAAATCGCTACAAATCCTTCCCAGAAACAAGCTACTTTCTGGCCCTTTGCTGGAGTGACCCCAGATTACACACTGTGTGATGGCATTAAAACGATTTTGACATTCTTGTGCTTGACTCAAGTGTTGAGTTCAGGGGTGGGGAATCCTTGAGGCTTAACAGACTTATCTCACATTGTTATCCGTCACGGTTGTCCTCCCTCCTTTATAAGCCTTGCTGTAGACTCACTATTCTTTGCTACACAGTCAAGCAGTAAATATGATCGCAGTTAGAGCAACTTTCAGAGATTAATTGTTTTCAATATAGAAGCCATAGTGATTCAGTGTTGAGGTTTTGTGCTTCATTGAATCAGAAAATCATAAATATATATTATCTTTTTAGGTTGTCAACTTCTATTTTTCTTGCGCTTTAATTTGTCAACTGCTAATTAATAACTTGGCATGCTGTTGTCTTAAAAAAATCTTAACATTTAAAGTCATTGCTTTGATTTTAAAGTTGATAGCAGAAACTGATTTAAATAAACATCCAATTTTTATTCATTTATCCAGAAAATAGGGTCAGTGGCTTTGTTGCTTCTCTTGAGTTTTGGTGGTAATTCAGTGGAAGAGTGACAAGAATGGTTAGATCTGACTGCATCAAGCCTCTTTATTCATTAAGTTCAACTTAGTGGTAGAAATCAACTGGACACTGGTGATACCAGGTATTTTGACATGAGTCTAACCTATTTGCAATATGTGCTGCTAATTCTTTAGGCCAATATTGGTTTCTATAATAACACCTGTTTCTAAGGATTTAAAGAAAACATCAACAATGGATAACAAATAGAGGAAGTGGCAATATATGTACCTGACGGATCTCAAGGCACGGCCGCCGAATATACTTATAAATCAACCTATGCATGCATGTATATATGTTGATACCAAAACAAGAAAAAACACACCTTGGCTAATATCAGCCAAAAATATAGTTCTGCCAATGTATCCGCCTATCTTTACTTTGTGATGCCGATTAGTAAACTACAAAAGCTAGATGGCCTGTTTTTACATTTTTCACAAATGATTTGATTGCATTTAATTAGAGAACAGTTTTGCTAGTTCCCTGTTGGCTCTAATCAGGATCTCTCTTGATTTCGGCAGATAGTCTAACAAAAAGTGTCTCGCAACTTAAAACAAATCAGAGATATAAATGCAAAAGTCAGATTTCAAATGGGGTATTAGGTTATGATATTCCCCAACATTAACGAAAAAAATGTTAGCTCAAATTTGTTTTAGAGACATTTAACCCAGTGTTATTTAATTATCAAAGGACAATTGGTCTGACAACGACAGAGACAGGAAATCAGTGCAAGACATGTAAAAGATAGTGGGTACAGTTTTCTGCTACACGAGGGATGACGTTTAATTTCATTTCAAGTCTCTCTGAGAGCCTTTTTAAATGTTCAGACAAAGTGGCATGGGAACTTCTCAGCAGACCAGGAAAGTAGAGGCCAACCTTACTGAGCTCCACCTGCTATGATGATGCTGTCAAGTGTTGACATATCACCATTGCACCTGAAGGCAATCTGTGTTTATTATTTAATAAAGAGGGTTTTTGTCATCTTTTTTATAGGTTTAGGTCTTTGGGCAGCATCAAAGTTTTTAATGGGTTTTATTTAGTGAATGTCAAGTTTGGTTAGGTCTGAGCTTGACCAGAGTTCAGACAGAAACTCTGATAATAATAAAGAACAAAGAATAATCCAAAGAATAATTGATAATAAAGAAAATACATAGAAACATAGAGCAGGGAAAATTACAAAAAATCAGGAAGTACAGACAGAGAACTGAACATAAGAACATGGAATTAGAAGCTTAAGTATAAATTGTCCTTTTTCATTGTTTTCTCCTTCCCTCACAAGTTGAATCAACTCTCCCAGAAGAAAAAACCTCTCTTACTTGTACATTATTGTAAATAAAACTTTAACTGCTCTTTGTGTCGAGTGTTTGATTCTGCATGTGGATCAAAAAAACTCCTGGTATTAGAATAAGAAAATAGCAAATATTGGTTTAACTGATACCTTTTAGAAGCTGATGAGTATTCTGTTATCTAGAGGTGTAAATTCTGCAGTTTACAATAGAGAGACACACAAATAGCTGCATGCTTTAAGTAGTGTTAAAATCAATACTCATGAATGGACTAAAACCTGTGATTACTAGCTTTGAGATAGATTTTAAACTGTCAAAATTTGAGGAGTGTAGAGAAATAATTTAAGAAATATTCAGTATTTTCTTTGTTTTCTTATCTGCATAGGAAAACTTCAGGGACTTAGGTGATTATGTCAAAGTTAGGATTTGTTGTTTTACCCAAATGCCTTAGCTTTGGGGGATATCGCTCATTGGAAAATGTCTTATTTCAGACCATACTAGCTTTTAGTTTGTTGATACTAGGTGGTGAGTGAAAATCTATTCATAGCATTAACGTTATATAAGTGCAGATTAAAAGATCTAATGAACACCTAAACAAATAGCAGGCTCTATGAACCAATTTTTCAGATTGACCCATTTTTTCCACAAGTTTTGGCTTTCTTTTATAGGAGTAGTAGGTCTAAGAAACGTATAAATATGAAAGTTCATGCTGTTAACTCTGGCAGAATGAATCTGGACCTCCTCCTGTTCAAACACTTTCACATGTCCTCGCCCAGGCCAAACCTGTCACAGCTTTGCATGTTATGTAGGCCAGGTTGAGATGATAAGACTGTACAGAGGAGCACTGTTGTCACATATTCATTGCAGTGTTCTGTTTTTATCTATCCAGTTATATCAACATTTTGGTCTTTCAGATTTTTCTTCTGCTGATACCACAATTTTTGTAGGATAAGGAGAGAAAATTAATGTAGTTTATAGTAAGGGGGCATTTGTGTTTGCCTTATTCATCATTTGCTGTCATTATCTGTTGCCTTTTCTCCACAGCCTGGCGTGTGAAATGGCTGCTGTAATTTCCCAGCCCATCACAGCCCCAAGCATGCAGTGATGTTTCTTCACTTGTCGCCTGTTCGCCCTGATATGTGTCTCCATTAGACAGCCGTTAGCCCTAGTTTGATACAGCCTCCTCTCTGTTATTTCATCAGAAGATAGCTAAAAAAAAGTCCAAAAAATTCTGGATTCCTGCTGATCAGCTAGACAAATAACAAATATAACAAATATATGATGTCTGTGTAACATTTTCATGCAAAATGGCTTGAATCATAATATTCAAATAAGATTAAAGTAGTTGAGTAAATTACTTTATAATGCATAGGTTTCATTACTCATATTTTGTTTTTTCATGACTTGATACCTTTTCTTTTCTTCTAGCTATGGTTTCAGAGTCAATGCTTGCCTCTGGTATAATGTTGAGAGTAGAAAAATCTTTACTGGTCTTCAATCACCTTTAAGGTTTCTAACTTCCACTCATCTCGTCTTTCTCAGCAGGGTTCCTTGAATAACTTCAGTCATCAAAGGAATATTCAGTTCTGATATAACATCTTTATATATTATAAATCTTTACCGCTCAGAGTGGTTATTAATGACACAGCTTGTTTTACCCACTACAGCCACTCAGCTTTTTGTTTGACTAATAAAGAGTAACTTCATCCTCATATAGATCTTTCATGTCTAATTTTCAAGCACTTGGTTTCCAGTCCATTACTGTGTATTATGTCTCTGTACACAACATCTTACTTTGTCTCATAAAATAGGGAGGTGCAGGCAAGGCAAGGCAGGTTTATTTATGCAGCACATTTCAGTAGAAAGGCGATTTAGTGATGTAGATGAGGAAAGAAAGAAAAGAACATTACATTGGTATAGTGGCAAGACAAATAATTAAATACAGTAAAAGGGAATAATTGAAATTTGATGTATACAGAGAAGAGATAAAGCAAATGATTAAAGGCATAAAGAGAACGTTAAACTGAAAAATTAACTAAAAATGTTTACACAACACAGTAAAAGGCCATTCTAAACAAAGGCATTTTTAATCCCGACATAAAACCTCTATAGGTTGTAGGGCTTTTACAGTTGTCTGGATGTTTATTCCAGATTAGTGGAGCAGAAGAACTAAAGACTCTCCATGTTGACCTGTGAAGATGTCATTGTAATAATCAATTCTATTAAATATAAACGCATGAATTAGTCTTTCAAGGTCTTGTTGAGATATTAGATCTTTTACGCTCAAGATATTCTCTCAGTGGTCTTGTTACCAGGCCTCTGCCAAGCTTGGTGATAGAAAGCCAACTTTGTTTCAGTGCCTTTGAAGGTTCAGGACCGAGTCCATCACTGCACCCAGATTTCGAGTCTGATCAGTGGTTTGTATCTTTATAAACTGAGGGTGTGTGGTAACTGCTGAATGCTTTTCTTTTTGGTCCAAAAACTAAACTTTTTTTTTTATTTAACTGAAGAAAATTGTACCACATCCAGGCATTTTTTTCTTTTTTGTATATTCCCAGCGCTAGAATGTGTTTCATATCATCTGGTGATGTAGTAATGGAAAGCTGTGTGTCATCTGCGTAGTTATGGTAACTTACGTGATTGTTCCTTAAGATCTTAGTAAGGGGGAGCATGTGTATATTGAATGGGAGGGGCATTAAGATTGACCAATGTGGAACACCACATAGGGTTTTTTGGCTCTCTGTTGTTAACTACTCATGCAAAAATATTGGTTAGTTAGGACTTAAACTGGTACAGTGCTGTATCAAAAAGGCTCACCAAGTTTTACACTACTTTGCACTAAGATTCTATAATGCCAACAATGTGGTTCTTCCACAGTCTGTGACAAAGGCAGTGTCTGTACTTTGGTGAGCACAAAAGCCTGACTGGAAGACATTGAAGGAACAGGTCATTGTAATGAAGATGTTTAGCTGTTGAAATACAGTTTTTTTGGTTATCATTTTTCAGTAATCTTAATGATCAAGGGGAGAGGTCAGTTAGGGCTCTAGTTCTGCACTAGCAGTTTGTCAAAGTTGTTCTTTTTTGACAGTCATTTCATAATTGCTGTTTGGAGGCCCTTGGTGATTTCACCAAGGGGAGCAAAGGGATGTGTTTATTATAAAGAGCTAAATCAGATGACAGACAAAATTTTCTTAAAAGGAAATATTGTAATCCAATCAATCTATAACCTGTAGCCTATTTTCCCTGAATGATCTTTGAGTTGGAAGTTCCTGTGCTGTCCTGGATGTGCATCAGTGAATGTGATGTCAAGTGTGTCTATGTTAAATTGATCCAACCTTACAACCAAACTGTTATATTCAAGATGGACTTTGTGGGTACTTAGAAGCGGCATCCAGCTCAACTCAAACACCAATAGCAACTCCAAGTAAGGTAAATATAGTTAACAAAAAAACCCAAAAAACTTGTCAAGCACAAGGGCAAGCTAAGAAAATGAGCAGAAGAGTGCTGCAGTTTTGTTTTGGTCCATGTGTCATTATCATTAGAAAACCCCGTAATACCACTTTAATGAAAGCTGTGGGTAAATCATCATGACAGCAATAGGAAGAGCTTAGTTGGTTCACAATTTATATGAAGTTTTTGTAGTTTATTTGATGAAATTGGGAAATTTGTCAAGATCAGTTCTATTTTAAGACAACATTGGGACTAGGCTTGATATGGATGTACACATTGCACCTCTAATCTTTTGTGATTTTTCTGTAAAGAAATTAGAAAATTTGGACCTGGTAGAGTGGAGTTTAGAGGCTACATTCACAGGATGGTTTGTTAGCCTGTTGGCTGTGGCAAATAAGAGACATTTTGTTTTTGCTAATGATCTCACAGAAGAAAGATAGTCTTCCATTTCTCCGTTGTAAATTGCATCTGCAAAGTTTCTCTCTAGATGTTACAGTGAACCTGTACTCCGGAATTTGGCCGCCTGTGTTCAGCTTTTTTACAATCCCTTTTTTCTCTTCGTACTGCTGTAGCACTTCTCCATGGATACTTTTTATTCTCAGAAACAACCTTCTCTTTAATTAGAGCAACTGAATCAATGATGTCCGAGATCTTAGAATGAAAGTAATCTACCAGCTCATTAACAGAGTTAGAGGGCAAAGTGAAAATAGAGCAATAAATCTGGTTAAAGCTTTCAGTAGCTCTGTCATTAAAGATGCATTTCCTTATGATGTCTAAGTGAGTCATTGGAAATAATGCCATTAAAAATAAAAGAAAAAGTGGTCAGATAGGGCAACATTAGTTACAGACACTGAACATGTTTAGACCCTTTGTCATGATCAAGTCTTAAATATATCCCTGTTTGCGTGCTTGTTTTTTAACATGTTGGGTCAAACTAACGTTTCTAGGTATAATGCAATTTTATTACACCTTTATCCTCTATGTTTAGTGTTAAAGTTGAAGTCTCCCGCAATAATCAAGCAGTCATATTCATTAAGCACCAGATTTTTCAAAAAGAAAAACATCTTTCTTGAAAAGGTTTTTTTTTTTATCTCAATAAATATTAAGTTGTTGATAAATTTCACAGGCAAATGTCAAAATAACCTATTTTTTAACAATTTATCAAGGCAGAGGACTCCAAAGTACTCTACATTACAGTCAGTCATTTACCCGATTCACACACTAATAGTGGTGAGCTATATTGCAGTTAAAGCTTCTTAGGGGCTCACTGACAGAAGCAAGGCTACTGTACCTATTTGCCACTGGACCCTCTGACTACCATCTGTAGGCAATGTGGGTGAAGTGTCTTGCCCAAGGACACAACCACTAAGACGGATAGAGCTGCAAACCAGCAACCTTCTGGTTGCAGGACAAACTCCTTCATAATTAGTTCACTTTGCCATCAGCCTGAGCACTATAAATAGGCCACAGGTAAGCAGTCTGTGTGGAGCATAACAGAGGGAGCAGGAAGAGTGAGAATTAAAGGAGGAGGATGATGTGGAGATGAAGCGGCAAGAGGTAGAGGAAAAGCAGGACAGGGAGGTGAAGTCAGAGGAAGAGGACGGGGAGGAGCAAGAGGAGGATGAGGAGGTGAAGGAGGAAAGAGAATAAGAAATAGAATTACTGTGACATCAGACCTGTATGAGTGGAGCATATTATCAACCCTGGAATGAGCCTGATTGAAGCTGGCCTATGGGTTCAGTCTAACTTGAGCAACTACACTGTAGCAAACATCGTAAAGACATTTCAAAACTTTACACACAATTCTGTAGCACTACTATACTATGATGAGAAACACAACAAGTTTAAATATGAAATTGTTTGCAGAATTGCTAGACATCCAGCAGAGGAAGACTGTTCACTGCAGATAAGGAGACTTGTATTGTCAATATGGTGATTACTACTAGCAACATAAGACTACAAGAAATACAAAAGCTGATAATTTATGATGAAACCCCCCTTTAAGGAATTAATAGTGTGAGCATTTCTGCATTGTCTCGTACTTTCCCGCAACCGAATAAGGATTAAGCAAATCTACAAAGTTCCTTTAGAAAAAAACGATAAACTTGTAAAAAAAATTGCAATATGAAAATGTGCAGGTAAGCTATTGTATAACTGGTGTTGGATCTGGAAGTGGATTCTGTTAGTGCTCTTCTTGGGCATAGTGTGCTAAAATCGATTTATCTTTTTCAGAGTGATGGAGCTAGAGGCAGATGTCGTGGTTCATGAGCCAATTTTTATAGATGCGGCAGATTTCGACCTCCCTAAAACAATAGCTGTGGCAGGAACATGACTGGATATCGGGCCACATTCAATGTCCCAGGATAATGTGGTGACAACATAACTCTGTGTGCAGCTATAAGTCAGAATGATGTTTTCAAAATCATGCTACCCTGGGCCCATATAACACTGCACACATTATTACATTCCTGGATACCTTACATCACATGTTTACTAGTGCTCAGAGACTATGTCTCTTAACATTCTCCCATATGTCATTATATTGGACAATGCTATTTTTTATCTGGCTGCTTTGGTGCATGACTGGTTTGCAGAGTACCCACTATTCATTGTTCAATACATCCTCCATACTCTACCTTCTTACACCCTATTGAAGACTTCTTCTCTGCCGAGCGCAAGATGGTCTGTGAATGTCAGCCCCATCAAAGTATTGTCATTTTAAAGGCAATGGAGGAGGTGTGTGGGGATATTGACCAGGTGTCTTGTCAGGCCTAGATATTGCACCCAAGGTGGTATTTCCCCCCCATGGCTAGGTCTTGAAAGCATTCCATGTGATGTTGAGGAAATCTTGTGGAGAGGACACACTGTAGACTGATTTTTTTCCCCTCTCTTTCTCTCTCTGGAATTATGGAATGTAAAAACACTTGGTATGTGTTTGATGTGTTTACAGTAAATGCACTAAACACTTTGAATAAAAATACTTGAAAATTACTGAATCTTGTTTACAAAACTATGACAAAAAGTATGATCTCAAACTGATGGACTACTTTGTGCATAGAGAAAGTAAAAGCCAGATGTGTTTTCCATTGTTAATGTCAGTGTTCACTTGTTGCTTTGTGTACTTATTAATATTATAGGTTGCAACAAAAATTGTTAATAGTTAAAAAAAAGGGTTTGCTTTTACAAGTAATTTATGACGTTTTGCAAACTGGGTAAATTGTTGTGCGATTTGTGTGTAGGGTTTTGCAACTTCAGCCAAAAGTTTCAAAACTGATCCGTAATCATTCAGAGACAAACTGTAATAGCCAGTGTCAAACAAGTTTTTCTAGTTTCAGCTAAGTCTTTCTGTATTTCCATTACAATTTTCTGTACAGCGTTTTCTTCTTCTTTTGAAAATCCTTTAGTTTTTGTACATAAATGTAAACTTTTGATATCTATATG
>JAUZNJ010031262.1:0-11134 GCA_034780135.1 Jordanella pulchra | reverse complement strand
CCCCCACCCCCCTTCACAAAATAAATCTAATTTATTTTCATATTCCACTGCTAAATGATTTTAAAACCCTTTAAACTTAAAATTATGAATAATAAATCGAATACCTTTTCTTTTAAGACCTGTGAAATAAAACATCTATCTATATAGTTTTAATTATCTAAATGAGACAGAGTGTAAAACTTGAGCAGGTGGCAGTTTATTTTCCAACTCTAAAAGAACTGAACATTTTCAGTGAGGCTGTATTACAAATTTCTCCTGGATGTTTGTAAGATGCTTCACGACTACAAAACTTGCAAGAAAGATGAAGTTATATGCATCCACTTACAGCTTTCCAACTAATATACAGTTTACATGCAGTTTGTTGATGTTATAAACACCATCCTGTCTGATTAACTCATTATCAGCTTGTCAGATTATGAGACAAGGGTTTGCTTATTTTTGAAAAAGTTTAAAATGATAAGAGATCATATCCCTGAAGGAATTTCACCAGTGTCTATTTTGTGGTTAGAATCAATACAGCAGATTCGCATACTGAGTCAAATCTTCTTACAAATGTTTGTAGAAGGATGTTAAATAACATTTTTAGAGAATCTTCTTCTCTTTTGGAAACAACCTTAATACTGGTTACACTATGTAGCGTGTCTTGAAACATTTGTTCTTTCAAAAGACGCAGCTGTAAAAATTTGATAATTAGCATGTGTACAAACACTGAAAACGGTGTGCAGGGTGCGTCATGACTGACGCAGTGCACACAGTAATTAAGAGGTACATATTTGTTTATTTGCTATTTTGGACTTGTTGTTCAGGTTTTGCAAAGTTCTCTGAGGTAAAATGTTTCTCACTGGAAATACTATGATTTTAAAAAGATTAAAAAGATTTGATTTGCTGTTTCTGCCTATTTCAAGCTTTACCCACAATAATAACGCTGATATCACATTTACATAATGTATTCAAGTTGTAATACATTTTGAATATTTCAAGAATAACTGAAGAAATTCCACCAAAAAATGTATTTTACAATTATTATAATGCATTTTTTATAACACAATTTAATTTGCAATATAATAAAAACAAATCTATGATGTAATGAAAAAATAAAAAGTGCCAAAAAGCATCTCTTTAAAAGAAAGGGTGTTAATAAAGTACATTGACTGTTGTGAGAATAACCCTACAGAGGAAGGGTTAAGACTGAGTGGCTGTGGGTGTTGTAGTTTGCATGCCAGAAGGACACACCCGAGCCATGTGAAATATCACCTTTTAAAAGAGCAATAAAAAGGCATGTCGGCGCAGATGTAAAAGTATTTAGAGTGTACATGTAAGAGGCTGCAGGGAACACTGTAATCACCATTACATCAGCATTCATGTTCAAATCTTGACCTGAAAAGATATCAGCAGACTCGGAGCTATGAATACCCCTCTGGGTACCTGTACTAAAAAAGATAATGATGAGAATGTTTCTGTTGAGCACAAACCACTGAAAGTAGGCAAAACCTTCAAGTTTACAAGGTTTATAGTTTACGGTTTCTTGAACATAAAGATTCAAGCAGATTTATGTCAAATGTATTTCTGAATTTCATATGTTGCTGTTGTAAGCGGCGCTCATTTCTCCCCCTGTAGTAAACCCTCATTTGGTTTACTTTGTTTGGTTATTTATTTTGCATTAGACTAAATGGCTCTTATTAAGCATAATGGCCAAACTAATGGTCAGAAAATTAACCACTAAGTGTACACATTCCTTGATTTTTGTTGGATCTACTTTTTTTTCCTTTCATTAGTTGAGATAATTTAAAACAGAACAGGGCAAAGGACCGTGGTTTCTGTAACACTTTGATTTTTAAAAGGGAAGAATATCAGTTAAAAATATAAAAAAATATTATTTGTGTTTTTTTTATTTTGTCTGCAGTAACTCCAGAAAATATTATTTCAACTTTTTAAAATATGGCTAAATTATTTCCCCAGGGCTGACTGTTTGCAATTTAAATAAAGAAAACAAACTAATAAAAATAATGAAGATCAATGCTTTTTGACTTTTAGCATAGCCTCCCACCCTGACAGATAATCTGCTTTGATGCATGGAGGAAGTCTTGAGGAATATGTCTAAATTTGTGTGCGATCCCTCAAGGATGCGGGAATGCCGCATAAACAATTGACCTTTTCACATTTACTGAAATTGCTCGGACAGCATGTCGCATGGAATTAAGAGTGAGACCACTCAAGCAGGGTCGTAAAGGATGCCTAATATTACACTCCAGCCTCAAGTGAATACGACATAATGTAAGGTCTATGTCTGCATTGATTAAGAACATAAAGACTACATGCAAAGAGCATAGCAGGAAATCTTCAGTGTGGGCTTTGGCTTGCATTGGTTTTTGTCTACTGATGTTTGGTCTCTATATCACAGTGTGGGAGTCAAAGTGCTTATTAATCAGCAGCCAGCTCCTCACACTGCAGCATCCTACGTGTTGGAACAGGATGAGAGCTGGAGGTTACATTTACGAACCTGCAGCTGAGAATGCCAACGCCTGAAAACCTCTCCCATGTTTGAGATGTACAAAAAAAAAACATAAACACTGCCAGAAGCAGCTGCCACACATTAAAATTATTCTAGCATGTAGTTCATGGAAGGTGCACAGTTTCACCAGCAAACATCTATTTTACATAATAGTGCAGCTTTAAAGTGCTATTTTAAAAGTCAAATTTCATATATTGCTTTCAAATAGATATGGGTCCACTTTTTTTCTTCTACTTTTGTCTGTATAAGGATTTAACAATAAAGTTTAACATAAGATGAAGCCTGACTGATATGGATAGGCGTTCTATGGAAAGAGGTACAAATTGTTTCTTTCTACCTAAAGGTAAGAGCTAAGGGTAGAACCTGGAGGAGCTGCACACGTATTAGCTGATCAATAAATCACAGCACTACATGCTTTAAAAGGTAAATCTGTCTAATATATTTCCTTAAAAAAATCTAATTATTCATTTTAATTATTTTATTTACCATAAAATATATTAGAAAAACCCTTTATCAGAGGTGAGAAAACATTTCAAAGCATCATTAAAAAAAACAAAGTAAACCAAATGCTTTGAACAAAGTATTACTTTATCTTCATCAAATTAATTTAAATTTACACGTATTCACTGAAAAAAAAGCAAGGACTTATAAAACATATGTGTCTCACTATAGCCATTAGTTTAATTCATCTCATCCTTTAGTCTCTGTCATCCAGAGATCAAACAGACTCAAACCACCATAGAAAAGGCTCCTTTATGCTCACACAGTATTGCAGGTATGATAAGATGATACTACGGTCAACAGTCCCCAGGGCAGCACTTGACTCTAAAACCACTAAGAGTCTGGAGCTGCTAGAGTCAACAGCTAAAGAGAGGTCATAAAAAAACCTTAATACCACAGCTTCACTGCTCTGGTACTTTTAATGAAAGCACTTTTCTCTCAAGAAAATCTTGCAACTGGTTAAAAGGCATTTTTTTAAAAAATACTTGAAAAGAACGAAGAATATTCTTTATTTAAACATA
This sequence comes from Jordanella pulchra, assembly GCA_034780135.1. NCBI lineage: Eukaryota > Metazoa > Chordata > Actinopteri > Cyprinodontiformes > Cyprinodontidae > Jordanella > Jordanella pulchra. The sequence continues at coordinate 7,600 of JAUZNJ010031262.1, read as the reverse complement.
AAGAATATGTTTCAAAGATCTTGATTTTTAGTCTGAATTTTGAGTTTATCAATAATCAATAAATGACCCAAAAGTTTCAGAAATTTTTACTATAACAAGCAGGAAGGAAAGTCGTCTCTATTTCACTATATACCTGGTTCAAAGCATGGAAAAACAAACCAGTCTGTAAGGAAATTGGATTTTCTGTTTTCTGTAAAATTAACTGTATAGGTTGGATCATAAAACTATTTTTTTTACTTATGCTTTTTGCTTTTGACAAAAAAGGCAACCTGTAAAAAAAACAAACATGTACAGAGTTTGAGTCCAAGAAGTTTAAACTTTTTCAACTCTACAAACACCTGCAGTTACTGTTGCCTTACTTTTGGACTCACTTCAGCTCTTTTTGTCTCAGCTTTGTTAGATGAATGTCATGTCACCTGAACTCCAAGCACTTTTGTTCACAGTAGAATCTGTCTGCAGAATCACAGAGAATCTGAGGTGAGGAAAACAATAAAATGTTCAAAACAAGGTCAAGAAGAGATTTTTCAGCATTTAAACCTCAAAGATTTGACAGCAGCTCAGGCAGACATTATACGGCTCATATTTAAACCTCACTTGCAGACGCTTGAACAGACTTGGTCTGTAACTCTGCACATTCTGCACATGAAACATGTTTCAACAAACTCTGCATTGTGTTGCAACAAGAATCATCCTCAACAATTCAATCGCAATGGGCTGTAAAATTCAACTAAACCTTTTTTGAAAATATATGAAATACAATCAAATGCTTGAGTTGATTTCGATAATAAAAAAAAAATATCCACTTGGTCTGTTTTAAAAATCTGTTTGCCTTTTTTTTTAGGACCACATTTCATCCTTGTTAATTTAAGTATAGAGCACTTGTTCATAAATACTGCTTCCTCCACATGCAATTAAACAAAATATCAACTGAGGCAAAACAGTCTCATACTGCAAATAATTAGAAACATCTAACCTTTAGTTCAACTGCTTTTACTTAGCAGGGAAAAAGTACAATGCTAGAAAAGAATTACTCTAAATGCATTACTGGTAATAATGATGTTTCTTTGCACATCCCCTTTATGTGACAAGGTCAGCACTTAGTTTAGTCCTACAGCGTTTTAATGTTGGAGTATGAAGTGATTTGCAGCATTCTCCTTTGTATAATCTGTCTTAAACAAGAGTGTCACACCAGCATCTTTTTGGATGCGCCTCTGCCTCAGCACTTCTCAATCTAATAATTAGGTTGTTAGCGTTGCTCTACAGAACTTGAGTTTATGCCAAAGAAATAACGAAGCCGTTCGATTCAGCTGGGTTGAACGCGAGACATATCTATAAGTTAAACGCTACAGGTTCTGGTGGACCGGCATTTGGGACTGATGTTCTCCTGGAAAATCGTCTCTTTAACTAATCCCACAGGTTTTTCTGTAAGATTTACCTCTAGGCAGTATGAAAACCATGAAGAAAGTTAGACTTTCTGTGTTGATTAGGCCAGATGTTTTGTGCTGCTTTACTATTTAATGACTCAGTGACCTCTCATTCTTACCTGTCAGGTTGAAGCCATATGTCATCTAAAATCCCCTCGGATTTACAGTCCACTCTCTTTAGTAAGATATTTAGAGCCTTTGGAAGAAAAACAGGCTAACAGCATCACAGAATCATGCCTTTATTAAGGGAGATAAGGGGTTTGAAATGAGTTTAGTTTGTTGCACATCAAACCTACTTAAGAGTCTTTGTTTCTATGAGAGTTTAATGACACCACACTAACCTGTTAAAGTTTCAAGTTCAGCAAACTTTTTATGGTCACATTAGTTATAGTAGAACAGACACATGCCTCTGAAATACCAATTTAAAACGGAGAGACACTCTGCAAACTAAATAAGCTTTAAAAAAGGTATAAATAATACTTCAGTTCATTTATTCTATATTAAAGGTCACAATTTACAATAATGTAGCACCAGAGATACAGTAGATATATATACATTTACATTTATTTGAGGTTTTTTTTCTTTATGAAAGCATCATACTCAAATTACAGCAGATTTTTCTTCTAATTTTACGTTATGCTGATTTTTAAAATTGTTATAAATGACATTTTATTTCACACACCTTTACTAAAGGATAAATGTGGATGCTAGTGTTTGTCTAATAACCAGGGCTTTCACACATTTTTTACTTTAAAAATTCTAAATTGCAGTTTTTAGTCATTTTGATTTTCAGAATAACAATCGTATGTGTGGGGTCCACAAATCACAGAACAGGTGCAATTTATTTGAAGTGTTGTATGGTGCCATTTTTACAGTGTTTTTTTTTTGTTGTTGTTGTTGCTGTTGATGTTGTTTGTTTGTAAAGGCCACAGTTCCAAACTAACTTTAATTTGAAATTGCCTTAAGTTCAAACAAAAAACAAATGGCTTTTTAACTTTATTTTTTGTAGTACAGAAGCATTCAAAAGTACTGATAAGTAAAAGCAATAAACTTAAGATATAATGTAGCAATGAAAAATAATGTGATGAATATATAAATTGTTATAAAAAAAAATAATAACATTGTCAGGTTTGAGTAATATATGTTATATTTTTGTTCTTTACAAAATCAAAGCTTTGGAGAATTAAGTATTTTAAATTCTTTTCAGACCTGGAAGATGGTAAAATAAAATCCCAGACTTTTCAAGAATGTGTGGGAGGACTAAACAACTGAAATACCTCTCCATGTCAGTGGGTCACAACACTACAAACTTGGCAGAATCATACAGCATAAGCGAGAGACACGTACAGTGAGACCCACCAAAGGTTTGCTGCAATTTACTGAACTGTCTTTGAGCTTTTAGCAACAAAAAAAAAAACAGCAAAGGAGCAAGTTTCACCCAGGATCCATCCCATAATCTAAACACTCTGTTATATAAACCATCTTTGACACAGACTGCACAGTCACAGTTTACATCACTGCCATAGCTGGAATATAATCACCATGCCCTCTAACCAGTGATGTTAACAGAATATACCAACATGAGAAGTGTTTGCCAGCTGGTCCATCTGTTCCACCGGGCATCAAGCAGACATGAAGCATCTCTCTATTAACAGAAGCAAAACGGTATTTTCTATACAGTAGACAGACTGAACAAGAAGCTCACAGATGAAGGAGGGTGAAGTCACAGATAGAGATCTGTAAAAAAACAAAAAGATATGAGAACAGAAGTGACAAAGAGAGAGAGAGATGATGTGAGATTCATCTGAAATGGAGCGCAAGGGGAATAGTGAAAGAAGTAAAAAGACTGGAGGAGGAAAACTGAAGAGGAGGCCCACAACCAGAAAGCAGAGACACTCCTTAGTACACATTTGCCATAAATTATTAATTCAGGCACTGAACAAATAGGTTTTGCACACAGGGAGGGGTAGATGAAGTATTCAGCATGTGTCCCCCTAGATAACCTCCAAAAATTCACACTTTTCAAGAGACGACAAGACAAGAATCCTCCAAGACATCTCCATGTATATCCATACTGTCCAGAGTCACTACACAACTACTGTGACATCAAAAGAAATTAAAAAATAAGCAATAAGACGTGGTTTACCAAATGCTTGGATATCTTCAATCCTTCATTTACCTCAAATGTTAAGTTTTCGTTTCTTCACTGCCTGAAATAAACATGTGAGAAATCAAAGTACCATAAAAACGTCTAAAGGAAGTTTTTGGTTTTCTAGCAACTATTTGGTTTAGAAAACAAAAACAACCCCATCATAGCAAGCATCAGAACAACAGACTAATTTAGAAGGGATAACTAGTGTTTTCTATAATTATCCATTTCTGTAAATTTGGGGCGTTTAGTAATGTTTTAAACCTGATGCCTAATGAAACATGTAAAAAGACATCCAACTGTCAGTTAAGCGCCACATCACAGCAGCTAATTCAGTTTGGGTTTGAGCTCCATGGTAATTATAGTCAACGACACCCATCATTTTACAGGTGTTGATGAGATACTGCCACCATGGAGAAACAATGAATAATGAAAACAGCCCTTTGTGTCTAGATTCAGCCACACGGCCTCCTTCTTTAGGTTAGTCTGATGCAGCTAGGGTCCAACGTCCCCCCCCCGAGTTTGCCGGAGCTTTTTTCTGCTGGGTTAGCTGTTTTAGCCTCCAACCGTGAGAGGCATCACAACTTTCTCATTAAAATAAGAAGGAGGCATTAAAGCACCACGGTCAAAGATACAGTGTCAGGTAGAGACGTTTCAAGACCTGTGCAATATAATCAGCAAAGAGTCATTAAAAAGTTTGGACACCCTTCAACGACATCTTTTGTTTTGTAACGCATGTTAACGTATCAAGATGTACTATCACTTTAAAACAATACTAGCAAATTCAAGCACTAAAAACAATCAAAAATGAAGAAAACATTTTTGAAAACTTTCTGTAATAATAATCTACATTTTGACAGCCCTGGATTAAGTCCCTGGAAAATGGCGAATGTATGGATGCGTATCACCTAAGTAAGAATGTTTCTAAGCAGATTGAAGGAGGTTTGACTTTTTCAAACCTCAGATCTTTTAGCTCACTGATCCCTCTGGTAAAAGTCAGTGAAAGAGTCATCTGACTCTTGTGATTCTGAAAGGGGATTTAAAAAGTTTCCCTTAAAAAATTTCAGGAGTTTGTAGTTTCTTTTTTTGTTGGTTTGTTTTGTTTTTATTTGCTTATGGGTTCTTTACCTCAACACATTTAAAAGCAACTGTCAACAATCTGGGGTTTAGCCGCGCAAACAAGCTCTCCCTGAGATCCGACCAAAGGATGCTAGAATGCATCTTTTAGAAACTTTAAAAATATCACCACAGAATGTGAGGTAAATACATTTCTGATCTTGATCTCAGAGATGCTGTGGGGTGACTTCAAACATACTCTAAATGCTAGAAACCCCTTAAGCATCACAAAGCTGAAGTTAAAGAGTAGAGCAAACTTTCCTCAGAATTTTGTCAGAGTAAAAAATAAAAAATGTTTACCCAAACTGGAAAAGATGGGAAAAGGACTCCATCTTTAGTATGAACCAAACACAGAAAGATAGTAATACCGTTTAAATTATTTGCCTATCAAATATAGCATTATCACCAAAAAACTCATCACCTCACCAAACCATTGAAACACCTAATTTCGGTCAATACAATATAATTTCGATATCGATTTAGGAAAAATAAAAGCCTTAGAAAGACAGCCAAGAATGCCTACAACAGATCAGTATACAAACTTATGACAAATATATGCAATATTTATAAAAATCCTCCAACTTAAATTTAATAAAAATTAACTTTGAAAAACAAAAACACATAAAACTACATGAAAACCTGGAACATCAGGCAGTAACCAAAGCTATGTTTATAGACTGTGATGTATGTAGAAATATTGAAAACGTGTGTAAAAGTCATATCACCAATATTGAATTAAACCATCGCGATATATATTGATATTAAATTATATTGTCAAGTTCTAAGTCGTTTATTATGATCCTTACCCAATGACCTTGGATCAAGGTTAGAATGTATCTGGGTGTCTAATTTTGACTTCTAATTCTTTCATTCTGACTTCAGTTTACATTTATTAATAAAAAATACCCTCAAGGTTATTTATGTAACTTTAGTGGAAAGCCTCATGTTTTCCACTGCCTCCACATCAAAGCTTTGTTTTGCAGGATCTCACAAGTCCTTCCTTTGCTTTGTAAACGGCGGTATGTCAGATAGATATCTAGCTACTTTGTCTTTCTTCTAAAGTAAAACAAGCATAATATATAAGGAATTGAGTGTCACTGTCACCTTTCAGTTGCTCTAGTCCCTGTATAGTCCCTTTTTAAAGACTACCATGGCCTCAAAACTCCCCGAGCAATCTGTGCTTCAAGTATCGCAGCAAAACACTTTGAAAGTCGCATGCAAAGACAGACGAACAGAAAAGCTCTCCTCCAGCCTCCCACTGCTGATTCTGCTGGGTTTGGCTCTCCAGCTAATGGTCACAGCAGAATTAATTGCAGGCATCCATCTCATTTTACTTGGAAAATACAATGGCAGCAGCGTCGCCCGCCTTCCACCCCCACACACTTTGTGCTCTATGCCCCTCAGAGATAGATCTGTTTTTCATTTACCTTAGCTTAACTTTTTCCATAAGCCTCAGTTTTTCCCTTTTGAAAGCAACTCCACTCGACTTTTCCAGTGGAAAGGAGCCACAGATGCTTTACATTTTATGTACAGGCTGAAAGCAGTGCGCTGAGGACCGTTACAATAACTTCCAGAACTAAGAACAACAACAGCTTGTAACATTTATGGTTGTTTTAAACTACAGGCAACAGACTATAAATAAACCCACAAAAGTGACAAAGAAAATTTCCTTGAAATGAAAAGATAAAAGTTTCAGGGAGGTTTAATTTGCTGAAGTTGGTGTTTTGATATAAGAAAGATTTACAGCCTAACTATGGCCAAACTGTTTAAACACGCAGGTCCACTAAAGCTTCCAGCTTTAAACTTTGACCCGTTTCTTTGTTGCAGTTGTGTTTTCAAGTAATCCAGTGAGAGACTGCATCATTACATGCTCGGTCGTTCATATAAAAGATGACCTGGCAGGACCCCATCTATGCATGCTTGTTTTTCTGCCTTCATTATAGCTTCTTTTTAGAGAGTTCCAGTCAGATTGGTATGCAAAATGTTATCATGGGTGAAGTTGTTGCCAAGCTACAAGCCGGCGCTTTGCTGAGATGTTGGCAACAATCCATCTTAAAAGGCTGCGCTGCACAACTATACTCCTATGATATTCACTGGAGTTTTAAAAAGCCAATTTCATTAAAATATTAATGTCCAAAATAGATTATATACAGTCAGAGTAATGGTTCATTTGTCAAATATGAATATAAAAAAGGCTTCTTTATTATAATAAAAGCTGCCATTTCAAATTTGCAGATAACTTTTGAGTTAATTAGGTATGTTGTATTGACTTGCGTTTTCCGATCCCGTGATTCTTACTTGCAGGTAAAGGTCAGATTCATGTCACCTTAGAAACAGAGTCTGTTAAAGGTAACATTTAGGTTTACACTCCCTCACTGACAGCCAAGCAAAAGGCTCCAACTGATTCATAGACAACATGCTGAAACTGCTTCCATGATGTATAACAGATGGCAGCTAATAAAGAACCTTTAGAACGTTTCCATAATTTATTACATTACAGTCACAGAGACAAACACCAAGCAGTGAATGACCCTAAAGAAGGATTTAAAGGAAGCAAAATTCATGTTTATTTATTTTTTGGTTTCATAATTAATAATTGGTGTTTATCTCAGAATGGATGGAAAGTTTATTTGATTTTTTTTTTATGTTGCTACAAATTCTCATAGTGTTCTCATAGACTTTGACTTGACCATGCTAACACATGATTATGTGATCATTTTAATTCATTGTATTATTTCACTCATCCTGACAACATATGATCTTGCTTTAAGGGGGAACAACCTGTTATACACCTACACAAAAAATATCAAAACCATTTCATCCATCCATCCATCCATCCATCCATCCATCCATCCATCCATCCATCCATCCAGCTAGCAAGCTAGCTAGATGGCTTGCTTGCTGTAATATT
>JAUZNJ010031261.1:0-14319 GCA_034780135.1 Jordanella pulchra | reverse complement strand
TTAAACTGTAAGTTTTTATTTTATGTTTTTTTTTTATTGTTATGTTGTGTTTTGATGTACAGCACTTTGTATCAGCTATGGTTGTTTTAAAGTGCTTTATAAATAAAGTTGGTATGGTATGGTAACTGTGGTGTTGTTTTTGCTCTTAAATGTTGAAACCACAAGAAAGAACAAAGGTAATCAACAAGGAGGTACAAGCTGCACACATTTCTACAGTCTTGCAGCAAAGAGTTTATTTTGATCTGCTTTTCCTGACAAAGGAAATTGTTTTCTTTCACATCATCTAATTTAGCACAGTTCTGCAGAATCAGGAACCATTGTTCTACCCTTATTGATGAAATACCACAGGTATCACTCTACAACCGCACATTAGATTGTTACTTTTGATCATAACAAGAGCAAACCCACAATTATTAAAAACTCATATTCAAACATTTCTGACTATTATTCACTTCTAGCAACAAACAAATAAATGTTTACCAACAATATCTTTTGACCACATTACGAACACTGATATTACGTAATTTAAAAAATTAGAAAAGAAACAGTATGGTCTGTCAATGATACAATGCTTTGGGTTATTAAGCACTCAGATCAAAGTAATAAAATGCCTTTCTTCTAGTCAACAACCAGATAGCTTTAAGAATCACAATGAGTTATCACTTTCACACTTTTACTTTTGATAAAATAAAATAAAAAACTCCAATATGCTAACTGCAAGAAATTCTTTCTGTGCAGAAAAAAAGCCCTTCACAGCTTGATCATTTAACTTAAAATCTAATTTCCACCCAAACAAAACTTAGAAACTTGCTCAAAAAAAAAAAGACCTGTTCACCCAATGCATTGTGGTTAACATTTTTTTCTGGAATAAAAGAAAAAAGGAAAAAGTCCCTTTTTAATATTCCTCTTTTTCTCTGACATGGATAAAGGTGTCATTTAATGTGTTGTTTAGAAAATATAAAAGATATGAATAAATCAAGATATACAGTTAAATAAATGCATAATTACGAAAATAATGAAAGTTATCTGCATTTCTACATTTAATGTTATTTTGTTTTCTGTTGACAGAAAAGTTAAACTGATTGATGATTGAAGTGTTTGATTGTCATCATTTAACAAGTAAATAACGACAAAGATGAGCAGCTTTTTGTTGGTAGTTTGTGTGTTACTACTGTGTTTTAGTCGGAGATGTTTAGTACAAGCATGACAGCAGCTTACTACAACCAGTTAGTTTGGCAGTTAAGATGACAAAGGACATATGTGTAGAGAAGGTGCGTGGTTTATCTCTGAGAGTGGGAAAGACAGGATGGGTTATGCAACAAAACAGTTTCTCTTGTGTCGTAAGCTGGAATAGAACCAAAACACGGAGACAGAGAAGACGAAAAGATGCAGGATGCAACCACAGTCTTGTTTCACCCTACATTCCTGTTTTAGTCAGGGTTTCTGTTTTCCCACCTCAGCATTTTGACCGAAAAAAATCTAGCAGAAATAAAACAGTAATATAATCCACTTTGTAATGCAAGTAAGACCTGTGTGTCCTCACTGGTCATAAGGGTCTGTAAATAATTAACTTTTAGCGTATTGGTTTCTTCATCAGAGTGTAATAAAGGAAAACGGCTGCAAACCATAACAGATAGCAGGGATGACACAGTGGCTTCAGGTGTTAAATTATTATTGATTGAATGAATTCAAACAGTTTTCCTAATATCACGCTCCGTCCTCTAACAGTCAGTGGGTGCAGGATGGGACATGACCTGGCTGCTGGTTTACTACAGGGCCCCATGCTCTTTAAGGCAAATATCAGATGTTGGCAATGTGTTGAAAGCTTTTATCTCTGGAAAAATTAAAACCAGCAGCTTCATAAAGCTAATTAGAGGAAGCATAAATTGCTCTAAAATCCAGTGACAGATGGCAGCATTGAGGTCAGACTTGAGAAAACACAGTGGATCAATGCCTGCGGTGGACATGGCTCTCAAAACCTTCACAGAACGTGGAAATATGGAGTCTGAAACTCAAGCATCTTGGATTAGGCTTCTCCCCACTTGTCCTCTAGACTCTTGGTCCTTAAGTACCAAACAAAATTTACTTTAATCTGAGGTAAGAGATATTGTTTATAAGAGAACTTATAAACAATGACCAGCGGCAACGGTCTGCGTTTTTTCCGCCCCTTCTTGGTTACTCACTTTTTCTTTGTATCAGGAGCAGCTAAATCAAAGGAGTGTGACAGTTGTAGTCAATGCAGTTAATACAGCTTTGTGCTGTGGGTCTTGATGCTGTGACTTTTAAGTACTGCCCCCCTTCAACCTATTGAAATGCCTTTCTTATGCACTTTTTTAATAACAGCTTTACATTTCACTGAACTCTCAAAGTAGGTGGATTAACACTGTTTGCAGTAACATGAAAATTAACCTGTGGTTTGGCCTTCCTGTGGATGGTCTCAGTCTGTCTGCTGGGTAACTGTCTTCATTTCTGTAAGGAAAATCAGAGTTTGAATGTGCATATTGACTCCATAAAAACTTAAATTTCACTTTCTGATTTGAAATAATTAAATAAATTCCCTTTCTGTTGACATTGTAATTCATGTGGCAGGAACTGAATATGGGTGTGTATCAGGATTAGATTTGGAAAACACAATAACTCACTTGGTCTTTTTTTTTTACTTCCAAGTGGCCGACAACCCACACATACAATAGAAAAACTTTTTATTGGAAGACATGTGCTATCTCAAGGAAACAGCTTTTGGCACATAACTGCAGAGGGATTCCCTCGTTCACTTTTGTTATCTATTTATCATGCTCATGGGCGGAGTCTGAGTCTGGGATTCCCACTGCCTGTGGGCTAGTGGGAAGGCACCAGCTATATTAGGCACCTGCCTCAGTTAGAGTTATTTACAGCTTGCATCATGATCAGACAGGCAGCAGCACTGGAGGAGAACATGATGAAAGAGAGTTTGACATCGGGTCAAGCTGCTCGGGGCTCTAGTAGATCGAAGCATTGCTTGAAGATTGTGGGTGCTGTGGCTGGACTGCTCATTGTGTTTATAGTGGCAGCTGTCATCTATTACTGTCTAGAGTTATCAACGAGCAAACAGGTAGGAAAGAAAAAATCAACATCACTAAAGCAAACACTTTTGGTGTGTTCTCTGCATTTCCATGTTGTTCATAGTGAATCTACCTATTTACAGGAACCTTCACGTGCTTGTGGTTGTGAAACAGTCAAGTTCAATTGCTCGTTAAAAAGTGAGTACAAGTTTTTATTCTCCTATTGATGATAGCAAATTGTGTTTTTTTAAAAGAAATTCATTGAAATCTATTTACTTATTCTTTAGAGAGTGATGTCGAGAAAACATATGACCTATTCACAGCAGAAGAAGGTAGCACCTACTCACTCTATGGATGGGTGAAATTTGCATCCATAGAAAAGGAAACAGGCAAATCCGCTTGGCTCATTCAGAGAAAAGGCAACGAAAAAATACAAATGGAAACGAATTTTATTAACCAAGAGAAAATGTTCTTCATTGAAAAATTGATTTTGGCCAAAAACACTAAGTTAGAACTTCATTTAAGTCATGACATACCTATTACTGACAGCTGTTTTGAGGTTTATAAGCTAGGATTTCAAGGTGTTTCTACATGGCCTGTAAACCTTTGTTGATACAGAACTAATGGAGGTTCCTCATGAGCATATCCCGTTTTACTCGGGCTGTTTTGTGACTGTAGCTTTGCTCTGGCTGAAGCAGGTCTAACATCTCACATCAATAGACCAAGTTCTCTTTCTGCGATGAACCTCCAGTATGGTGAGCTGTGCCCTGCAAAAAATATTTCAGTAATGGGTAAACATAGATTGTGAATTCATAATGTGCTCAGCTTTCATGTCAGTAATCACTCTCATATCAAAGTACAGACTGCAAAGGTGTTAATCTCACTTTCACGTGGAATAAAGAGGGTATCAAGCAGTCATCTTCATCTCTCAAAAGTAATTCCTTTACCTGTGAATTGACCTGTAGAGCACTGATGCATAAGGCTGTAAGGGCCTGTAAAATCAACCAAACAGTGACTCATACACTGTAAAATACAAGCATGTATGTATAACTGTAAAATGTCAAGTATTTAATTTTAAAATGATGTCATTTATTTTTCTTTTTTTATGTCATTCTTTAATCATAACAATGTATTGTATTTATTAAATTTTGACTTCACAAAATTGTCCAAAAAAGCTTTGAGTGTACTGGATGTGGTGTAATTTACCTTGATTTTTTTGCATTGTAAATCAAAATAAAGCCTAATAATGCAGCTTTTTAGGTGTGAGTTTTATATAACATGTGCACCCATTATATAGAATTTTTGTATATCAGTGTAAACAGAAAGTGTGATCATTAAATAGAGTTTCAACTCAATCTATTTGTAATTTAGACTTAATAAATTAAACTTTAAGAGAACAAAAGATTTCTGCATTATTGAATTTCATAAACTAAAGAAGTAGTATTTTTTCAAATGTGACCTGTCAATTTATCCATTGGAGTTAATTACCTTTTTTTGGTTGCTATCACTCTGCAGGTGGATTTTAAATCTGCGTCTGGAAAGAAATATAGTTTAGCTTTGAACATTTTGGATTTGTATAGAAGAAAAAGAGAACTTTTTATAAACATTTAAACACCTATGGGTGTATATGTCTGTTAATGTACACTTGTTTATATCTGTGTATAAAACTAGTGTGTATAAATGAAGAAAGTTCCATTAACATTTGAAACCACCAGCTGATGCTTAGCATTTAGCTGTGTTGGGCTAACCTGTCATGGCTGTATCCAACAAGTCAAACTGCTCTGCTTATTGCTCATGAGAGGGCGTGTATCAATTATGATAGGAAGTGAAATTCTCATGCAAACAGTTTGGTTGAAGCTGCAAAGCAGCATGCCAATATTATGATGTAATGTCTGAAGTAACACCACAGATTCTCTCCACCACGTGCACCCACTCACACTGCATGCTTTACTTCATCTGGGTAAACAGCACTCACAATGATAAGGTCACATTCAGAGGTGTGTGTTCAAACCACTTATAACTTTGCTTTCCTTTTTTTATATCAACGTGGATGTAAGAATAAATGATGTACTTGATTTTAAATTTTTAGATAATTAGGGATTAGAGTGGAACTTGTTTTGGTGGGAAAATATATCACCCCCCCCCCCCAAACAAAACTGCTTTATGAAAACTGTAAAAACTTTAAGAAAAAGAAAGAATAACATTTGAAATGGTGTGCCATAAACCCATGATTTTTGGACAGTGAGGACAAATGTCCATGGTTCATCTTAAGCATTTTTATTGAGGCAGAAAGTGCTGATTGTCTCAGTGTTTCTCTGGACCCCACCAGCCCAGCTAATTCCACAGGAAACCTAAAGGTGTGAGAGCACAAAAGACCAGAGGACATAGCCCTCTTTCCTTCAAGCTACCCTGGGAGACTCATATTGGAAGAGGCACCAAACAACATCGAAAGCCCAGCGGGAGAACCAGGTCTCCTTAAAGGGGTATAATTGTGATGGCTGACATTTCAGAACTGAGCTGCGGCAAAACAGACGGTTTGTAAGATTCCTCTTTGAGTTTCAGGAACCCTAGTTGCTTGGAGAGATGAACAGAGCGGAGGAGGAGAGCTTCCCTTTGGTGTGGGCGTGTTGGAGAGAGCAACCCCCCCCTTTGCCGTGAGCTAAATTTGCTAAAATGGAAACTGCTGGAGAAAACAAACTTTCCAACAGGGACTTGGGCAGAGGTGCAAGGTCTGGCAAGTCAGGGAGTGTTTCTAGATAAAACAATATATCTTTGATAATTGTCATCATTTCATGTGTTTCCTGTTGAGTAAAGACAGAACTAGCAAGATGGACTGTATGGTACACCGTGCTATAGTAATATGCTTAAACCTGTTATAAATTTAGAACAAACGTTATTTCACTAAGGGTTTAAACACTGATATAACATTAATGTTTATGTGTTCTGCCATTTGCTCATTACATTTAGATTTTGATATCAGATTATGACCAAACTTTATTGAATGAATCCTCATTTCGGCTAACTGCTTGCTCACCCAAAGGAGATTAAGAATCCATTAATTAAAGGTTATTGCTGTCTGATTAAGCAAACCATTTAATAAAACATCATTTGGCCGAATAATGTTTTATTAGCCTCATGGATTTGCATAGTGAAAATTGAAAACATCTAATTTGATCAAAATCCAAATTCTTTAAGATAAACTTTGGTTCTCAGTCATAAAATCCATGCTGTGACATCATAGCAATCTCATTGATTATGGTTTTCAACCATTTTTTTGTTCATTGCACATAGTAACTTAGTTTAGTTGAGTTTCACTAGTGTATAGTCAAGAGTGTTAAACTGAAATATGTTTGACTTGGAGCTAAAGGATTTCTGTTAATAAACTCTTACATTTTGAATTGAATTTGTGGTGATTTTATTCTATATATGTGAAGAATGTGATTTGAGCTCGATTCACACTTTCAGTTATTGTTCCAACACGCAGCCAGTGCGGCATGTGTTGACAAACAATATATGACAGTCTAAGTAATATTTGAGTAAATAACATGTTTACCACCCCTACTGGGGATGGATAATAAATATATTAAAAAATCACAAATTACCCTCAAAAGAAAAATCCTTACTTTTGGAGACTCTTTCTTTGTTTTAGTGACAGGGTCTTCAATCTGTCTGGAGTGTTTTAGCTTTTTCCCTGCCTCAACTTATCTGTCTTACATTGGTTATTAACAGTACGGGGTCACTAGCGATCTTGAGGCCTAGGCAGATAAATCTTACTGGACCCACCTATAACCAGCCTAGGCCAACATAAAACAGTCTTCTGATTTCCAGAAAATGTCTCTGATTGGATTGAGGACAATCATTTAGACTGTAGAGAAGAATCCCAAACATTGATACCAGATGCATTTTAAACCATTAAAATCATTCTAAATAAATAAATCCAGACTGCAGGCTTTTTTTTTAAATTTCCAAACACTTTTAAAAATTCTTTCTAAAAGTTTCTGTTTCGAACAAATCATGGCAACTAAAGGTGGGAGTTTCCCCATTTTAACAGCTCCATGGATTAATCCCTGCACCAGACCTGCAGAGTAAAGAAATTTGATACATTTTTATTTCTCCAACATTGTTGAAACCGGCTTAGGATTTCCTGTTCTTGTTCCAACATGAGCAAAAACAAGTTCTTGATAAAATAATCATAATAGAGAATAAAAATCAATTTGCAGTCAGCTGTATTTCTCTTCACCTCTCTGCTATATCTTAGCAGAGAATCTGATTCATGCAAGCCACTAAAATTTATATTTTTACGAGTACTGGTGAATGAAAAAAATAACTTTTTAGATATATTTTTTTAATTTTTTATTTAAGCAACAAACTGTCAGATAAAACTTCCATTGGTGGCACAGATGAAGAGATGTGTAATTCAAACCACAGCTGGTGAGGGGGATTTTTTCCAACATACCACACTGTCCAGAAGTATACAGTGTGTGGGTGTTTGTATTTACGATCAAATCATTTATTAAGATGTCCCAGAAGTGCTCTTCACTTTTGATTTTGGTTATATTTCCAGTGTACAGGCAATCAGGTCAAATTAACCAGTTAAACTGTGACTTTATTATCCTGAGTAAGAGATTTGATTAATAAAAGGTTTTATTAGATTTGTGGATATTTTGATTACCTTTCCAAAATGTGTAGTGGAATAAAATGTTTTTAAAGGTGCAATTGCTTAGATTTTATCAACAGCATCCACCTATTTAAATAAGGTGTGGTTGTTGTTTTGTGGATGTGTTTGGTGGATGGAGAAAACATATCAGACAGGTGGGAGCTTTTATTTCCATGCTCCATAAAGACGGTGTCCTCAGTGAAGCCAATATCCCCTCATCAAATATTTCTACTTCAAGTTGCTCCACCGTTCTCTTTCACATACAACAAAGACAGTAAAAAAATGTAAAAAAAGGTCTAAACTTTAACTTTCATTTACAGAAAAAGACTGGGGAAGTATGGCCAGGGGATACAGCAGCAGCGTTTGTAAAGCATTTAACATGTCTTCATCTCTAAAGAGTCCTTAACCACTCAAGCCCCCTATTAAAGTTTCTCAGAAAAATGAAACTGCCGTGCCCACGCAAAGCTATTAAGGTGGGTGAACTAAGATACAACTAAATAAGTGGAAGAGGAAACTGGTCAGAATCAAGTTCTGTGTAAACTTTAGACGATCTCTCTTTTTCCATGACTGGAAAGACCACATTTTTGATACAAGAAGGAAACTAACGTAGTTTTTGGTAGGTTATACATTAGCACGTGTTCATGTGGATCAAAAGTGACTAAGAAGATTATGACCTGTGAAATGCCTCTTCCTGTAGATTCTCTTCGACAAAGATATATATGTATCATTCACGTAGGGGAATTGACTATAAAAAAGGAAATACACATTCTTATTAAGCCAAACACTGACTTTTGTGTGGAACACATTTTGAAATAAAGGTTTATATCAATAAAATGCATTACCTTGGTGATGGCCTACTGGGCTCTTGCCTGAAATTATAGCTCTTTATTTTAAGATCCTCAAGGTTTTACCATCTTGTAATCTTAGACAAGTGTTTTATAGGAAATTTTGATAAGAAATATCATTTTACTTTGCTAAAATCTTTGGTTCAAATCTAAATTTCATTTTATGAATTAATTACTTTTGTGGCTGTCCAAAAACTATCTATTTGAACCAAGGCAGAGGACAGGCCTAGCCCCACTGTCTACCATTTTACATCCATTATCCATAATTGATCATTAATTTCAAAGTTTTAATTTTTAAGTGACAGGCTTTGGAAAAAACAATTGATTACTGTGAGGATGGTGGTCATATCTCAGTAGGCTGGGTGTCCAGCAACAAAGTCGACAGAAATATGAGACCAGGAATGTTTGAGTATGGACAGAGTTTAGAGAAGCCCGCCTGGAGGTTGATGTATGGACTTGTTTCTTGCACAGATGGAACAGGTGAGTACACTCCCTCACATTTTTATGAAGCAACAACAGATGAGGGCTATGATGCAACTGATACCTGAATGAGCGGCGAACTTACCTGTAGGAATCCAATGGATGAGGCAGGCTTGGACAAAAATCTGATTAGGAAGTCCATTTCCAGGAACTGCTTCGTCTTGCTGGGCTTGGAGAATGAGGTCCTCAATCTCCCAGGTGAGGGAGGCAACGGCGCAGCTTGGAGGAAGGATAGTGTTCGGGGTCTTTTCTGAATCAGAATAATACAGTTGGGAAAAGGCATCAGGTTAATATTTATGGAACTGGGGTGATAACAAATGGACAGGTTAAAGTTAGAAAAGAACAGTGACCAGCTTGACTGAAAGGGATTGAGCGTTTTTGCTGATTAGAGAAAGGACAAGTTCTTATGGTCAGTCCAGACCAAAACCGGATGTTTCGCTTCCCCCAACCAATGCATCCATTCTTTCAGAACCTGTTTTATAGCCAGGAACTCACAATCACCCACATCATAGTTGCCTTCTGCAGGAGATAGTTTATGGGAAAGAAAATGCACAGGAGTGAGTTTTGTTATCAGAGTCAGAAAACTGAGAAAGCACAGCTCCCACTCCCGTCTCAGAGGCATCCACATCCACAAAAAAGTTTTTGCTTGGATTGGGTTGCATGAGGATAGGTACTTCAGAGAAGAGGGATTTAAGGAGGAGAATGGCTTTTTTGGCTTCAGGGGTCCATTTGAACTGAGACTTTGTGGAAGTTAGAGCGGTGAGGGGAAGTGCTGTCTGACTATAGTTGCGAATTAGACGTCGGTAGAAGTTAGCAAAATCCAGGAATCTTTGAGACTGTTCGTGGGTTTGAGGTAGTGACCACTCCAAAACTGTCTTTATTTTTTTCTGCCGTTGGTCGAACCTGCCCGCCCTCAAGTATGAATCCTAGAAAGGTAACAGATGGTTGATGGAACTCGCACGTTTTTGCTTTAACAAACTGTCTATTCTCTAAGAGGCGTTGAAGTACCATTCGGACATGTCTCTTATGCTCTGTGAGGTTCTTTGAATAGATGAGAATGTCATCAAGGTAGGAAAAATCGAAAGATTCAGAAAATCTCGAAGCACGTCATAAACTAAGGCTTGAAAAAAGGCTGGGGCGTTGAATAAACCAAAGGGAATGACTAGGTACTCAAAATGCCCCAAGGGCGCCTTAAATGCTATTTTCCTTTCATCCCCTTGATGGATGCGGAGGAGATGATAAGCATTTTGTAGGTCCAGTTTAGTAAATACAGTGGTGCAATGAAGAGGCTCTAGGGTGGAGGAAAGAAGAGGTAAGGAATATTTATTTTTCACAGTAATCTGATTTAAACCCTTGTAATCATTGTAGGGCCTCTGGGATTCTTCTTTCTTTCCCACAAAGAAAAATCAAGCACCCAACGGTGAGGAGGAGGGATGAATGATGCCAAGGAGCCTTTAATGTAGGTCTCCATAGCTTCAGGTCAGGTGATATTATAGAGATGGCTGGAAGGTAATGGAACTACGGGAAGGAGGTCTATGGCACAGTCATAGGGTCAATGAGGAGGAAGTGACAGCACCTTAGTCTTAGTAAAGACTGGTGCTAGATCATGATACTCTGCTGCCAGTGGGGAACTCAAATGAATTATGGAAGCAATCTAGGTGACAGTTAGATGACCAAGATTCTATATGTAATTCAGCCCAATTGATGTGAGGATTATGGTTCTGAAGCCAAATAAAACCTAGGATGACTGTGGAGTTGGCTGACGGGAAAACAAAACAGGAGATGAGTTCTGTGTGGTTACCAGAAATAACCAGTCACTGTGGTATAGATTTGTGGTTAATGTTTTACCGTCCAGAGTGGTAACCCGGAGTGGAACTGAGAGTGGGATGGTTTCAATTCCCATCCCTTGAACAAAAAAAATGAATCCAGGAGATTTTGTTCGCACCCAGAATCTATGAGGACAGATAAACTGCATAGTACTTTTCCAATTAACAGAGTAGCTGGGAGATGGAGTTGGGGAAAATCTGTCTCAAGTTTTAAATGGCCCGTCAGCCCCCTTGCTCTACTGGCTGGCATTAGGCTTTTGATCATATGGGACAGGTTAAAATATAAGGGCTAGGATATCCACAATACAGACACAGGTGAGCACTCATCCTTTTTTGACACTCCTCAGGGGTTAGTTGAGTCCCCCCAATCTGCATGGGTTCTGGTTCAGAAAGGGTCTGCGAAGAAAGAGGAGAGAGAGGATGATTGCACAGGAGGAAGGAAACTTTTCACAGGAGGAGTCTTCCTTATTTTTTCCTTGTGTCAATCCTGCCAGGCATCCGGTGTGTCGATCCCTTATTCCAGGTATCCCCAATCTCGGTCCTCGAGGGCCGGTGTCCTGCAGCTTTTAGTTTCCCTGGCTCAGCACAGCTGATTCTTTTGACTGGAGTTCAGCAAAAGGCTGTTAATCACCTGTCAATGGAAATCAGCTGTGCCGGAAAATCACATTGTCTGAGTTTTACCCTTTATTAAACGGGTTAAAACATTAATACAGGTAACAAGTGGAGGACAGAGAAGCCTCTTACAGAAGAAGTTACAGGTCTGTGAGAGCCAGAAATCTTGCTTGCTTGTGGCTGACCAAATACTTATTTCCCACTATATTTTGCAAATAAATTCTTTAAAAATCAGGCAATGTGATTTTCTGGATTCTTTTTCTCCTTTTGTCTCTCATAGTTGAGGTATATCTGTTATGAAAATTACAGGCCTCTCTCATCTTTTTAAGTGTGAGAACTTGCACAATTGGTGGCTGACTAAATACTTTTACATATATCCATTACCTATTTAAAAAAATGTGACTTGTTTTTTAAAAAAATAATGTGTAAATTATTTTTCTTCTGCACAAATTTGATCTTTTTATCTTATTTTGTTATTCATGTAAAAAAAAAAATACAGGTTAAATTTAGATTTCAAGCCACCAATTGCTCAGTACTTAAATAGCCATATTACCCAACATTTTTTACTCTTAATAAGTAATTTCTTGGATGCCTACACTCTACTTTTAGTTGAGTAAAACACATTTTAAAGTAGTGCTACTCTTGCTTCAGAAAAACTACAGTGGACCTCTCTATCAACCTCTGCTGTAATGTGAAAAAGGAAAATTTGAACAGAGGCTTACAACAACACTATTATTAGCTTAATTTGATCCCTTATATTCAATGATTTTTCTGATGAGTGTAAAGGCAGCATGGTGCACATCTATGCATTGTACGGGCCCTTCTCAAAAACTCCTATTCAACTTAAGAGGGTCAGATCTCTGAATTGGTCATGTGACCCAGAATGTTGCTTTACAGCAGTCAGAACTCCCCTTAAACTGGAGAGCTCATCAAGGTGGTCCAAAGTGGTCTATTATCAGATTCCAAATCACAGAGGGTTTCATTTTGCAACAGTGCAGGGTTGCCATGTGCTTTGTGGGGTACTAAACTTGGACTAACAGGTCTAGCGCCCCCTAGTGGCTAACAGTTACAGTGTTGTTTTAATATAAAATTTAATATAAATTTTGGTCAAAAAAAGGGTCATATCAATGTGTAATGCAGGGGTGTCAAAGTGGTTCCAGAAAGGGCTGTGTGGCTGCTGGTTTTATAAGACTAATTTATAAGACTAGACTCACTTGATGAGATAAATGGAGTCTGGTGCGCTACTGTTTGGGTGGAAAGAAAACCAGCAGCCACACGGCCCTTTCTGGAACCACTTTGACACCTGTGGTGTAATGTGTTTTTATGTTATTTTGTCCCCAGCTGATGCTTACCAAAGCCTCTTGAGCTTAGATTTGTGTAATTTAGAAAATGCAGACAAAAATGGTGAATTTCAAATCTTATTTTCATATGTATTTATGAAATACATAAGAAAATACAGATATTTATTCAGAAAGTGTGTCGTTTTCTGGCAAAGCACTTGATAGTAGTTTTTGAGGCTTAACAAAAACATAAAATTCCCAAAATAAACCAAATTCTGATTAACTTTTGATGCATTGTTCACACTGATTACATCAACCATTGGATTAATGCCTTTTAAGTGTAAAAGGACTTGTTTTCTTAAACAAAGATGGAATGAAGAAAGATCAAAATGGAATTTGAATATAAGTTATTGTCAGTGATGGAAAACAGTGCAGGTTTTTAAAAATGTAGGCAAACTTATATTAACATAGATTAAAATAGATTCTGTCATCGTCCCACTGTGAGGAAACAGTTCACTACCAAGAAAAAGAAAAAAGTACTGTATTAACAATACTAGTAAGAGCTGGAGCAATACTCTCTGAATTTGTTAAGTCATAGCAAAGTCAAGTCAAATGATAATTGTAACTAAGTGGGATGATTTGAAAAATGTAAATTCAAATCTAAATTTAAAGTGCAGCCACTGTCGGGAGAAAGTACTTGCAGTGAATCTACTATTGATAAGGACTTTTTAAAAAACTATTGAGTTTTAAAGTACTTTTATACCAAACTGTTTTTCAATTACTTCCAAATTTCCTTTGAGGTAGTTTACAACACACAAGCATAATATAAAACTGAATATATAATGCGTCATCTACAAAACAGAGAGTTATGATGTTCTCATTATGTACAGCCCATGTGATATGCCTGTAGTGTAATTCTAACGACTTGAACTAGGAACAAATACCTTGACTTAATTCATACCTTACTGGAAATTTTTATTTATGTTGCATTTTACAAAAACTCTTCGAAAAAGATTTTTTTTTATTCTTAACTGTTTGGTTATATTACTAACATTTTGCATTTTATTAAAAGTTGATATTTCATAACCAAATTTTAAAATATCTACGAGGAACAGAGTCTCGCATGTGGTATCTTTTTTTTACTGACTATAGAATGGAATATGATGATATCATTGTACTCTACTGCACAGCATTGCACCGATCTGTAGTGAATTTGGATCAAGCTTAACCCAAAGTAAATAGATGTGATGGAGACCAGTTTGTTTGTGAGTTCCCCTATGGTAATATTTCCTGTAAATTGCCCCTTATAAACAAAGTAGTATTTTTTTCATTAGTAATTATTGAGGATTCTTACTGCAGGACAATACAAATATTGCGATTCTATTCTATTCTATTTAATTCTATTCTATTCTATTCTATTCTATAAATGTTGGCTATTTAACAGGGTCCACAGACTATGAAAATAGTTGTCAATCATTTTCAAATGGAGTTTCTAAATCTTAGTGTTGGGATCCGGAGTCTGTCTGCCATCTTTCCTCCAGCAGAGTGCGCCGTGGGTCTCCTGGGCTGGAGCCCTCA
>JAUZNJ010031259.1:0-14320 GCA_034780135.1 Jordanella pulchra | reverse complement strand
TATATATATATCCCCCTTTTAAAACGCTACTGTTTGGGTTTGTTTAGTTTTTATTGAAGGCTGAAATTTACTCATGTATGTGTGAGAGCACTTAAGCGGGCTATGAAACATTGCTTCTTTCAGAGCCACACAGAGGTAATGTATAAAGTGAGTGAGTGAGTTCAGCAGGGAAAACAAAACCTCCTCCACAGTGCTTTATGAAGCCTCAAATACATTTTCACAATAAACACCATTAAAATATGGAGCTGAACATTTTTTGTAAATACAATCAGATAAAAGAACAATCAGTCTCAGAGGCTTTTAGTGTGACAAGACAAAAAAACCTGTTGTGTTATGCAGCTGAAAAAAGGTCCTTAGTAGCCAGAATTTCTTTGCATTCAGAAAGTAACAGGAAGCATTTTCTGACAAAAACTAGGCTCATTATAAGAACTGAAACTGCATCAGAATACTTATACTGAGTATGCAGGGAATTTTACAATCTGCCCCATAGTGGCCACGTATTGGAGTTAACCAGAAACCATCCCCTAATAAAACAGAAATAAACAGAGCTGGAATATCTCATTTTCCATCTGTCCAATAAGGCAGCATGGCCATTAAAGCAGACAGGCTATAAACCAATACCCTGCAACAACAATCTGCACAATAACTCTGAATAAATATCAAATATAGAAACTCACTTAAATGGATAAATTAGTTTTGACTTTAACCAGCAAAATAAATCAATGACAAGAACTAAACACTAATTCTACACATGACTACGCCCGACTTCCTGTTATTCTCAGCACTTTTGGTTCCTTCTAATGAAGATAATGGCTTAAAAAAAAAAACCTCATTATTCAACTACATTTTTAAAGAAATTCCAATGTCTCCTAAAATAATTCTGTAAAGTAGCTCCAAAACATAAAACAGGAGTCAGCAGTGGGGGTGTTCAGATGGACATTAACACACATTTGGTGCAGCAGTGTCTAGTCTGATTGTGGTTTACCAGGCTGACTCAAAATAAACAGCAGCACCCTTGTTTATATTGTGCAATAAGGAAACATAACACACCCACCCTGGTTACTGTCGTCTATATTTGCTTCCAGCAGCCTTTAAATAACCACAAATCTCTGTGATGCTAAATAACTAAAGGAATCTAATCAAAAAGGAGTTTTTAAATCAACGTGCAACACCATAATCAAACTGCATGTGGAAAACAATGCATCCTAGCCTACATGGTTACTGTATCTACGGTGGCTCTAGTGACGTGCAAACCATTTCCCTACGGGCTAATTAATCAGAAGATTTATCAGCATTAAGATGCATCAGCATTAAAGTCTTTGAAGCCATTTTTTTCACGTCTGTTCCATCAACTGGTTATGAGAACACAGAACATGAGTTACTACAACATTGAATTTCCCTTTGGGATAAATAGAGTATTTTTGAATTGAATTGAATCAGTAAAATGCTGATATTAATAAGATATGTTCACGTCTGTCTCGTTGCTTTTTGTGTTGGTACTAGAGTAGAGGAGTCTTAGGTTGTTTACCTGCAGCACAGAAATAAAGTCAGTTCTTCAGGATTATTAGAGTAGGAGAATAAAATACCGGTCAATATCTGCCCTAAATGTTAATGTCAGATATCATTATCAGCCTAAAATCTCCCATCAGTGCATCACTAATTAAGATTAACTCGACCCGTTTCATTTAAGACATACAGAATCAGGTAAAAAGCTGCTGTGGTCTGTATCTTCAGAGTGGAAAACGACGCACCATCCACTCCATCGTCCTCTTTGTAATGCACTTCACTTGACCCAAGGAAGCTCTCCTTCTTCTCAGAGTGAGGTAAATTAGCAGCGCACTTGAGCTGCATTATCTAGGAGATTTAAATGTAGCTTCGTAGTTGCTCCTAATCGATAATAACAGCCGAGGGGAGCAGCAAATCCAAAGTGCTGCAGCACAAGGAAGGGGATTACATGAAGAAAATATCAAATCAGATCAGAAGATTAGTCTATGCAGCACGAAGCTTTAATTTCATTCTTTTCTATGAGCAGCTACGTTACTAAAATGCTTCTGTTTACGTTCAACTAAAGAAGCAGAATCCAATTTAGGTAGATTGAGAATTCGATAGATTATTATCAAGGGTGTTAATCATTTTGAGAAGAATATTTTTATTCTACAATCTGTTGTACTCATTTATTTTTGCAGCAGTAGGGATAAATGCTGCTTTTCTGTTTGATATAAATTTTATCTGTTAAGTAAAAAAATGATTCATATCTCTGGTAGAAATATCTAAACAATCTTTTAAAGGTTTCAACATGCAGCCTCTGACTAGAAGTCAGTATTGAGAAGGTGTGTGCAATAAAACGATAAAAATATTAATCACCATAAACATCTGATCAAAATTAGTAGAAGATATGTCTAATAGAGTGTTCTATAAATTAGTTTAACTCTGATTCCGAACCACATGGCATTCTGGGGGAAAGGATTTAGCCTCTCAGCTAAGTAAGGTGACCTGCTATTAAATGCAATGTTTTAAAAGGGCTTAGAGTTGCATTTTAAATTCTGATTTTTTCCCCCGGTCATTTTGGAATGGTGAATAAAGAAATAAACAAATACAAAAATCGATATTGATTGATATAAAACTGTTATATTGTCACATTTTTTAAGCAGTAAGCCACAGCCCTATGAGAAGGTTATACTTTTCTTTGTTTTTGCTAATGTTGGGAAAAAAACTGCACTTTTCCGATACCCCCTCTTTTTCTATCGCTAAAAGATGCCAGTTTATTTTTTTTTTTTTTTATTCAGAAACAAATATCTTAGTCAAATGAAAACAGCTTTAAGTCTTATATAATCTGAGGTAGCTCACAGAGAGATTTTGGGAAATTATGATGAAGAAGACATAAAAATGAGGGTTAATCATAATCACTATAGCAACAGTATCGTAATTACTGCATACTTAGATTTAGTCTAAAATAAAAAGAGGTTTAGAGCTCAATGGAAAAAAAAAAAAGAAACATGGGAAGCTCTGATGTGTGCATCGCTGCAAATTAGTGTATAATGTCTGAAATACAGACTGATGCATCTAAACACATTAACACCTTTTTAAAAATCATAAAATAAAAACAAAGACAGTATCTTCCCATTACTGTATAGAAATTTCCAGCATTTGTACAATAAATGAAATGAAAATAAAAAGTCTATGAAAACAGGGGCCTAATACTATGCAACCTTTGTGGTGTTGAGCCTGTTTGTTCATATGCAAATCAAGCCAATTATTTTCTTGCATGACTTAAACCATTACAATATAACATTATTGAGCCTTTATTGCATTATATGATCTTGGAAGATTAAAATCCCCAGCTTTCTATATCAAATTAGTTTTATCTACATAAGGATTTAGTAGTTGTGATTATCTTACAGATTAATGCTAAAATCTTCCATTATGTCTGATTATGAGATGACACCTGCACCGAATTGATCCTAATCAATTCAATGAAATGTGAAGTAAAAAAAAAAAAAAAAAAAATGCAAAACATACAATCTACATCTGTGCATCCATAATCTCATTTCATTACAGATTCAGACTTTTTTTTGTTTCACCAAAGTTTCCTCTTTGCATTTTCATTTTATTTTTTCCGTTTTCATTCCACCTGACGATAAACAGAGTTTTACCACTTGTATATAGGATCTCATTATTGGGATACGTTAAGCCCAGTTACCCCCCCGGGACTATTTAACATGCTTCTTAGCGCACAGCCAAAATGTTGAAGCAACTTTTTGTTCTGGGGAAAAACCTAAACTTTTGCAAATGCAAATATTCTGATTAAGATCTACAGCTACAGAACATCATCAACCCTGTAAAAGAAACACAACAAAAACACCGACTTACCAATAGATAGTTTCATTATAATAAAAATACACAAATAGTTTTTAGGAATAAACTTTTAGGTATTTATTTACCAAAATATAGGTTACGATCAATTAAGCATCTTGAGCATTATATCTGATCATTTTAATCAAGGTTAATCTATTGCATAACTTTCATTGCTTAGTAAAAAGTGCCATTAAAAGTAAGCATCAAAACCTACCTAAGAACGCTTGAGACAAAAAGGAACTCTAGAAAAAGAAAACCTCAAAAGCTAAAGAAAAATAATTAAACCAAAACAAACAAATATTAATGAAAGTTTTAAGTTACGAGGAAATTAAACCTGATTGGGAAACAACTGAAAGACCTATAAAAAGTTTAATAAACACAAAAAGAAAATAACCAAACAGTTACTGAGCTTAAAATGAGAAAGCGGATCAGTTGTTACCTATTGATAAAAACCTCAAAAAAACAACCTTTAATTAGAGCAGTCAATAGACCAGGCTTAAGGGCTATAATTTCACTTCAACAACAACCTTATGGGTAAAAAAAAAAAAAAAAAAAAAAAAAAAAAAAAAAAAGGTCAAGATCCAAAAATACCCCAAACTTTGATCACTTCAGTATCAGAAAGGTTTTAGAATTGAGTCACAAGGGGAAAAATATGCTAGTTAATAGGAACCTGTATTTTCGAAGACATGTTGAGACGTGTTTGCAGTTGTAGAACAGGTAAGTATTGCTTTTAACATATTGAATTTTCAAAAAGGACGTTTTCAGATGGACATGAAACATTCTGGATTTAGAATTCAAAATGCTATAATCTGATGGGAGAAAAACATGGATACAGACATTTTTGTAACGCTAGCCAAGCTAGTCAATGAAAGCTAAAGACAGGCTAAACAATGATATTCTAAATAATTGTGTTTATTTTAAAATATTTTGATGATTAGTGAACCAACATCCACTTTGACCTTAAAATCTACATCATACCTAATAGTGATACTGACGGAATGGTTGAGGAAATAAGTATTACTGATAAAGCTAAAGCTAATAACTACGGCTAATTGTATTTAGCGTACTGTATTTTATCAATCATTGCTGGGGTGTATGCAAACAGACCTAGTCGCAATTTTTATGTTTACTTTAATAATTAAATAAAGTATTTTTTTTTCTGCCGAGTTACGTTAGAGTGTTAGCTGGAGGCAAAACAAAGAGAGAAGTGGAGGCGGCCATACAAACCAGCACGGGGGGGGGCTAGTACCTTAAAATGCTATCTTTTTTGACGTGTGTTCAAGAGTTGACAGATTATGGACAATTTTAAAAGTTAGCACTCAACTGCTGCCACTGCCAGTTATTCCTAAATAAATCGACCAATCAAGCTCTGTCATATAAAACGTTACTTTTTTAATAACTATCCTGGTCCCAGAAAGTGAGTAAAATGACATATTTCAAAGATAAAAGAACAAGCCAACAAAACTTGCTAGGCTCCGCTGTTGAAGTCCTCGGGCGAATCTTTCCACTTCCAGAAATACATCCCAATGTTTACCAAATGAAAAGGAGTCTAACTTGTAAGTTGAAAATGCACCTAAAGCGAAGCCTGATCATTCCTGAGGCTCGTGGTTCAATCTCAATCCTCCACAAACAGACAAGGAGGCAAGAAAAATTAGCTTTAATATCATATTTAGCAACTAAGAAAAACATTGCATGTGTATACACTTTTCATTTTGTCAACCAAAAGCAAACTGAGGAAAATAAGTTGGTTTATAGCCTCATCATCCATTGAAGCAGAGGCAGCCAACTATCCTAGTACTATTAATTTAGGCCATTTCATTAAGTCAGGGCCCTCCTAGTCATCAAAGGATAAACAAAGTGATTATTCACGTAAATTGGGGATCAAAAGTCTATTTTTACACATTTATGTCAATATTGTTATGTTTTCACAAGTCAAACACATATTCATGCAAAGCATCATGGGTCATATTAATAGGCTATACAATCAAGAATGTGAGAAAAACCATAAAACATTTAAATGCTGTTCTTTTAACTATTAAAGTTCTTAATAAAAAAAATTAGGATTAGGTTGAGTCAGTACTTGTATTTCAAAGTTTTACAAAAAGAGGAAGATTAAATCACGAAACATTAGGATCTATACCGCCTTTTTTATAGTGAAAGTCCTGAGATTTAAATCCAGAGGCTTTCAACAAGTGATGGAAAAAAGGGCTTGTTTTACCTACCAACTCAAAATGCTCAGGTGTTACTTCAGAGTTGGTCAAGTCCAGTTCCCTTCATTCCTTATATTCAAGGCTGAAGCTATAAAAGTGCAGAAACAGGAAAGAGAAAAAGAAAATTCATGAAATCAGAGCTTCTTGCTTTCAGTTTGTGCACACCGGGACTCCGCTGTCCTTTCACACACAGCTCTGTGCAAAAATAAACTCAATTTTAGTATAAAGTTACAACAAGACGGATAAAGAGTTGGCACAGAGAGCAGCGTACAAACTCTTCAAAAATTTCTCAACATTAACCACCACTTCAGATAATCTGGTTTTCATATTAGATTTTACTCAAATGATCACTGTAGAACGTGCCAACAGCATGTTAACTGCATTTTGCCAGTGGCTTCCATCCATAGTCTCAGTCTACATGAACCCTTCTTCTATGCACATCTGCAACCTTTATTCTGAGGGGAATTAAGGTAAACAAGTTCAGCAGGTATGCATGTTTTAAGGCTATGCATGGAAAGCTAGCAGCTGCAGAAAACTGATACTGAGAAGGGCTTAAATCTAATTTGTGTTAAACTCAAACCTTTCCTTGGGCTGTGTGAGGTCTTAAAAGTGTTACAGCTGGAAGAGAAATTACAAGGTCTTTTTTCACACAAAAAAATTCCGGGTAAAAGGTCAAGTGGCAACTTTATTTTAAGAATTTTATCTTAATCATGCACAAA
The DNA here is from genome assembly GCA_034780135.1 of Jordanella pulchra. Classification (NCBI taxonomy): domain Eukaryota; kingdom Metazoa; phylum Chordata; class Actinopteri; order Cyprinodontiformes; family Cyprinodontidae; genus Jordanella; species Jordanella pulchra. Next base: position 7,536 of record JAUZNJ010031259.1, on the reverse strand, counting down.
TTCATGAAAACACTGATCAGTTACAGTCCAAATTCATCATAGGAACCAAAAATATCAAGATTTAGGAAAATATATGCCAAAAATATGACATATAACAATATTTTGGCCAATATTTGCGTTTTTTTTTCTTCTATGTATCGGCATGAGTCGATTAGTGGATGAATTCACCAGTTATATTAGTATATTAATGCTTCATGCAGCTATGTCTTGAGATGACATAAAGCGGATGCATTGCCGCTCACTCAATTTGCCATCCATTGTATTTTTTTAATCTGTTAATATATGTTTCTTTTTGTTTAAATTCAGACTCCCAAAAATTGTTAACATTGCATCATTTTTATCATGTAAAAAGCAGAAGAAAAGGCAATATCGACTTTAAAATTCACTTTAAAATTCACCCAAAAGAAGAGGCAGCACTAATCGGGGATCAGTTAGACTACTGTCAAAATAACTGGTGTCAGCCTTAAAAGACTTGTATTGGTCGATCTCTACTTCATACTAGACAAAATAATAACTTTCAAATGTCACTCTAAGCCATGCTGATTCTATTTTTATATATATTTCTTTAATTAAATTGAATCATTGGGGGGATTTTAGTCAAAGCCTTTATTTTGAGTTATACAGAATCATGAACTACATGATACTTTTCTCTTTTATTTAGATTTTGACCATATTTCTAACCTATCACAAAGTTTTGTCTTTCCAGATTTTATTATAGCTGATCCTAAGAAGCAACTGTTGGTGTCCTTCTACCACTGAAAAAAGGGATTCACAGGTGGGATTCCCACTTCCAAGGTGGCTAGGTTTGAGCTAAATAGTTTTAAGGTCATACTGTGCAAGGCTCAGAGAAATGTTAAAAAAAAAACAGGAGCTTTGTTTCAGGTACCACAAGCCTCAGCTGTTAGTACGTTAAATGCTAAAGGTCAAGACAGTTCAGTAAGAGAAGGATCGAACAGGCCTTGCTTATTTGAGGGAAATGGGAAGAAGTCTGCCTCTCCCTAAAGCTAACACGACTTAGGTTGACATAGATGAATTTTAATGAACAACAAACTTTATTAAGAAGATAAAAAGGCAAAAATCTCATAGAAACTGTAAAGCTTGGTGGCGGATGTGTGATGATTTGGGCTTGTTTTGCATCCACAAGGCCAGGGCACTTTGAGTCATTTTATCAAAAGCACACTCTTCTGTATGCAGCTGTGTTCCAGAGTCAAATGTGGGGCCATCTGTCTCAGAGTTAAATCCGGGCTCAAACTGGGTCATGCAAGCAATTAAATAAGAGCGTTACCAAAAGCTAGTGACGGCTACTTTCATTTGTTTTAAATGGATAATAATAAAACTACAATAACAGAATAATACATCTTTGAAGCTGCCATTTCTGTCTTTGGTACTTTAGGGTGGATTCAAGTAATTTTGGAATCCACTAAAAACAGAATATAATCTATTATGTTCACAACTTTCACAATGTTTGATTTACCCAAAGACAAGTAGATCAGCCTGCTGGATAAAGTTTATGGCAACCAAGAATTAACTTTGGAAAGAAACTCTTTTTGTTTTAATTCTGAAAATACAACAATCAGAATTCATTATTTTAAGCAATGGTGTTCTCTGTTTTAAGGGAAACAATATTCCACATAAACAACCTTGTCTTTTTGGCTGAATATTAAACCTTATTAAGAAAATTAAATGACAGGTATTCTTATAAATAAATAAGTTAAAGATCAATTGTTAAAATCTTTCTTGATAATATCTCAAACATTTTGTGTTTTGGAATCACAATCCTTCATAAAATAGAGCAAAATCTCAGCTCTTTAAACACTGTGGGTAGTCTACTTAAAGCACACACAGCTATTGAGAATCTAAAGTTACTTTCATGTTTTTGTTGTGGGTTTTTGGACATACAAGGTTTAGAACATGTTGCTCAAATAGGTTATAGCAGGCGGATCAGAGGTTGCTATATGTTCATTAAATGGTGTGCAGTCATCCAGGTAGTCGGCCCTAAACCATGAAACAATGCCCTGATCAAAAACAACCACAGGTTATACTCATTCTGCACCTCTGACCGACAGCATACAATAAATCATGTCTTTGTAACCACCCAGAGAATGTGAAATATCAAGAATAAACATTCCCCAGACATGGATGGTGGAGGAGTTGGTTCGTAAACCACGATTTACTAATGTTGACGAGTAAAAAATGTCCAACACCGAATCATACTAGAGCCTGTCAAGGTTATTTATGTCAGTGTCCTTGTTTTTATTCCATTGCAGTCAATTTCCCCTTAGCTAACCCAATCGAATCAAATGAAAAATCACAGCCGCAGACCTGCAGTTTGTAAACGAAAACATTCCCAGTTAACCATGTTAGCTCCCACAGGCTAACCAGCTGATCGCACTAGCATCGCAGCATCAGAGCGACAACTGTCAAACTAAACCGTGTCGTATTATTATGAATGGCTTTGAAAATAATGCAATATAAAGACAACATCTAATAGTATGCGTTTTAATGCGACGGAGGGGTTCGTGAAGTCCCGTTTAAAGATACAAGTGCGACGCTTACAGTGGCGGCACCGTTACTGGTGCTGTTTAACTGGCGTGATGTACATTCCAGTGTGTGCTAACTGTGCTAAGCAGGCTAGCTGGCAAAGCTAACTAGCCGCTCCAGTGTATCCACAGTCTACTCACCAGCGAGCGGCGTCTGAAGCGAAATAGTTCGGTGGGAACGCTGACAATCGGCTCCAATGTGTCAATTAGGTCGATCGCTCCGTGTACATCCATATGTCTCAGACGATGCGTAAATCTAAAATTGGTGACCGCTTCCTCTCCTTCCTTCTACCGGTGGCCATTTTTCCTCAACATCCAAATAAAGCGGAGTCCGTCCCGTTTACGATTAGGTCCCAGCGCCGAGTTTCCTCCAAACAGCATCCTCTTGTCAGTGGCAGCGCCGAGCGAGGAGCCACATCTGCAACACAAAGCTGACATCTGTTGGATGCACGGAGGAAAGGCACTCAATGACTTGCATAAATGGAAACATTCAAAATATTTATCTGCTTTCTTGGACTAGATATAGTTGCATCTCAGACAACTGAAATAACATAAACGAGTTTAATTTTGTTTTCTAATGTTATATAGATTTATTACCCATATATTCAATACAAACACTTTTTTTAAAAAGCCACGGCTGTTTTAATACCTTTCTCATCTTCTTCTGGATATACTCCATGATTTTTATAGGTTTCAGGTTTGCTGAACATTATGTTTGATCCAGCAATTGTCTGGATTAAAGACTACCTGACAAACAGACACAGTTTCTTAGACTGAAGGGTCAGTAGTCAGCAGCACACGAGCACCACAGGAGACAGTACTCTCCTCTTTTTACTCTGTACACTTCTGACTTCCAGGTCCTGTCATCTGCAGAAATACTCAGAAGACTCTTCGGTCTTTGGGTGCATCAAAGATGGACAAGAAGCTGATAAAGGGAGCTGGTGAACTGCTTTTTGAAATGGTGTGGAAACAATCGTGTGATCCTGGTTGTCAACAAAACAAGGGAGATAACAAGAATCCTGTTAACATCATGGGAGGAGAAGTGGAGATGGGGGAGAAGTACAGTAATACCTTGGTGTTCACCTAGACAGAATTCGACTGGAGAAACAACTTGTAAAGCCGTCTACAAGAAAGGACAGAGCAGACTGTGCTTCCTAGGGAAGCTGAGGTCCTTTGGCATTGGCAGCAAGATGCTGAATACGTCTGTTGTGGAGAGGTTGAGCTCTTCTGCAATCATCTGTTGGGGTAACAGCATCAGAACAAATGACTTAAAAAAGCTCAACAAGCTAATAAAGAACTTCTCCAGATGATTTCAAAAATGATTCTTCATAAAGTGAAGAAGACTATTGAAAACAGTGAGCATCCTCTTCAGAAGATTTCTAAACAACAACTTGGGCTTCACACTGCAGGCCTTAATGCTCAGTTCAGATTTTTTTTGGGGGGAAATCAATTTTTTTTCTGTGCTTGTTCACATTTCCAAATAAAAATAAAGACTTCCCTCCGCATTATCGTTCACCATGGTTGTTTTTTATTCCCTCTTCTACGTAGCAAGACAAAGAATTATGACCATTGTTGACATTCAGATGGGATGAATATAAATTGAAAAAAATCGGATCTGTGTTCTTCAGACTGTCATGTGAAAATCAGATACAGGTCGCATATGGGCATATCCTTCCTCCCTACAGCTATCAACACCTAAAACAGCTAGATGACAAAAAAATAAATCAATTACTGCAACATTTAATTTCCCATTTGGGATTAGTAAAGTATTTTCAAACTGAATTTGAATTGTATACAGTTTTTTTTAAGGCTAATGATGATTATTTTGACATAAGTCTAACTGATTCTTGGTATGTGCTGTCAATATTTTGTTGCCAATTCTTAGCTGATATTGCTTTTTGGTTCTCCATTTATAATAAAAATGACACAATGATAAAAATGAAAGAAGCTCTGGTTAAAACAACAACAAAAACAAAAAATTAGTAACAAAATAAATTAAACATTAACATGGGTAGAAAATGGAGGGAGCTGCAACACATGCACTTTATGTAATCTTAAAGCATAGCTGCCAAATGTACTAATGAATCCGAAAACGTGTGCATATATTAGTCGATACAGACACAAGAAAAACCCCCAAAAATGTTAGCAGACCAATGTGTCGGTTGATCTCCACAAGTGACCCCTACGGTCACTGAAACAGCTCTTGGTACTTTTGATATGGTAGGCAGGTGCAAAGCCCTGGTGGACAATGAAATCAGCATCTCCATAAATTTTCTCACAAGAAGAAAGCATGACGTACTCTAGGATTAAATCCACTGACTATTTCTGAAAACATTATGGAAGACATGGCTCCCCAAAACCTCACTGTTATTGGCTGCTTTTGTTTGTTTAAGCAGCACAAAGGAATAAATAACAGTTCAATTTAAAGTGCACTGGATTGGATCTCTGATTTCCATTCCAGCTAATTAATCAATATCTGAGCTGATATCTAATCCAGGTCCCAAATTGATGAATCTCTATTTAAAATGTCTGTGAACTAAGAAGAGAGATGTTCAGCACAGTTCTTCAGGATAGATGGGGAGACACAGTCTGGTCCAACTGCTTTGTGCGGGTTTTGTCTCTTAAATAGTTTATTAACATGTATTTCTTAAATAGAGAGGGGAGGGGAGGAGTTGGAGGTTATCAACTCTGAGGACTAAGGTGTTATGCGCTGGTTTGGGGTGGAGGAGTCATGGGGGATGGGGGTTCAGTTTATATGTAAGTCAAGAGTTGTTGGGGAAGTTGGGGGATTTAGGTTTTTAAATTGGGATCTGCCTGATCTGGCATCAAACAGATGTGGAGTTGTTTGCAGAGAACTGGCTCTTTTGTCTCTCTGAGTAGAGATGCTTACCATACACCTCCTCGCTAAACCTATATTTTAACAGCCTGAGCAAGTCCCCACTCTCCAAATTTCTCTTCCTTTTTCAACCTTAGCCATCTGAGTTTAGCTATAAACCAGGGTTTATTATTGTTATAACGCACCTTGGTGAGTGCTGGTACACAACTGTCCTCAGAGAAGCTCATGTAGGACACCTCAGCATCTGAAAACCAGTAGCAGTCCTGAAAAATTCCAGTTAATGCTTTATTGGTCCACTTTGATGTTTTTACCACAGGTTTAAAGAATTACATTTTGGTCTGTATGGAGAAATGAGATGAACCGTCATGTAACTACCATGAACAGTTCGAGGGACAGCATGGCAGGTAACAATACTCTAGTACAACACAGCCCAAAGTTGTTCTCTTTATGGTTGGAAACAATATAAACTGTCTTTAGTTGGGGGGTTCTTGGCTGAGGTTTATCTTGTTAAAGTCAGCCAGAACAATAACAGGGGAGTCTGGGTTTGTCTGTGACAGACAGTATTTGATCAGCCAGCAGATTCAACTTGGATGATGCTTGGATACAGCACTCTGTGAACAAACCTTCTTTAGCAATGACTTTCTGTGGCTTCCCCTCCTTATGGGGCTCAGCGTCTGTCTTCTGGACGTCTGCCAAGTTAACAGTCTTTACATTAATTGTATAGCTTAGTGACCCAGATTAAAAAAACAAAATAGAGGCAGCAGTGCTGAACCGATTAGCTATTTAGGTTCTTGACACCAAATATTTAACTTTTTTACATATTCTAATTTTCAGAGACACTTTCTTTAGGGTTTTCATGATCTGTAAGCCACAATCAGCAATTCACAAGAAGGCTTGAAATATCTCCCTCTGTGTGTAATGAACACATATACGTTTGCCTTTCTGAAATTAGTGACAAATTATCTCTCAAAAAATATATTCTCAAAAAACGCTTCTCTTTAGATGTATCTATTTGTCATGTTTTGTTTTGTACTTCAGTAAATTATGCTAGTCAAGGAAGTGTTTATTAAAAAATGATAAAATGTGTTGTATGAGGACATGAAGAAAAATTAAAAAATAGAAAATACATTTTTAGAATTATGTTGACCTTTTAAAATTAAAGAATTGTTATGTAGAGTAAAAATTTGAATTTGAAACAATAAGGAAAAACAGAGTGTTAACGTAAACTTTAAAAGCCTTTACAAAACATACTGAGTTAATGGTACGTTAAAGGAGCTAAGAGTATTATATACCATGCTTGTTGGAAGTTGGTTCCACAGAGGAGGAGTGTGAACAGTACACAGCTACTGACTAACACCTAATGGGGTGTTTTCCCCTTTTTGGTGCGTAAATACTTTGCTCTGTGACAGGAGGCATCCTACTGACGGATAACATCCTCTTTAGGGAAGACCATAGTAATGGTAGATACTGACCTGCAGCTTTGTAGATACTCTGATACTTTTCCTTTGCCAGAGTTGCTCAGATCTTCCGCTTTGTCCATTTTTCCTACTTTTCTCCATTTAAAACATAAACATTCAGGGCTAAATGTTCAGTCAGCTTCATATCAGTTCTCATCTGAGTGGTCGTAATGTTTATTTTTGTTCAGTGTAAACCATAATTCCCCTTGTTTAGACCTGGTCCTGAGAATACAAGTTGAGATGTTTATACCAACAAGGTTATTAAATGTGTCAGAAGGCACATTCATTGTGTTTATCAGCAGCATATTGGATGAGCAGCAGCTCCCTGTTTGATTTGTTGATGACTGCTGTGAAAACACCCTCACTATTATTTATTTTACTGAAAATAACATTTTATTTTACTGTTGGACAAATTTTGTAAAAAAAATAAAAGAAAATTTAACATGTTGTTCAAAATACATGTGAAAATCCATAATGTGTCATGATCCGGATCAGTCTGTTCCTGTGAGCTGTGGCTGGGTTGCGTTTCCTTCCTTCTCCACTAGGTGGTTCCTTACCTGGGCTGGAGCACAGGTGGTCACAGCTGATTCTCATCAGTTCTCATCAGCCGGTGTATAAGAAGAGTTTCTCCCCAGATGGACGACGCCGAGTGTTATGCCTATCTTGGTATCGCTGAGCCTCCTGAGCTTCCATGCTCAAGCAT
>JAUZNJ010031258.1:0-14322 GCA_034780135.1 Jordanella pulchra | reverse complement strand
ACCAGTTTACTCTGTGAAAACCTTCAATAAACTTGTTAACTTTTTCCCTGCCTCCTGTGGTGTTCTGCATGTGGGTTAGGCACGTTAAGCCCACCATGACACCTTTGGAGATTCTTTTACCATTCTTTTCAGTAAGAGGCTTCTCCAGATCCGATGCAACACCTACAACCACTGGTTAAGAGAAAACAAAGCATGAGTTACTACAACATTTAATTTACCTTTGAAATAAATAAAGTATTTTTGAATTGAATTGAATTGAATTGAAAAATACTAGCATAATGATGGAAGTCCAATGCTTGATGGTGTAGTGGTTTCGTGAGACCGGTTGTTTGGAACGCAAAGTGTTTAGGAAGAAACAGTGGCAATGAAATGTGGTGGATAATATCATGATTATCTGAATGAAAACAGTATATAGGAAAAGGTGAGAGAATGGGTGCAACAAGCAAAAAAGACGAAAATAAATAAAAGTCAGAGAAGTTGAAATCAAACAGAGGAAACAGTGGAAAGATTAAATTAACCAAAGCTATCTAGAAGGAAATTGGCAGTAATAAGCCAGCTAGATTTATGAACAATAGGAAGCTGATGATTCATGCAGTTATAAAATCACAGCAAGGACAAATCATCAGAATGACAAGACTGGCTGGGGTAGAGATAAAAGCATATGTTCCAGGTTCATTTGCAAGATCAAGAGAAGTCGTTTCAGGAGTGCTATTGGAAATAAAATTTGGAAGATTTTAAAAAAAGAGGGAATGTATTGGAGGCAAAAGATCAAAGAGTAAAAGAGAAAGTCTTGTTGAAAATTTGATGTCAGTTATGCTACACTTTGCAAATGATAAGTTAGAATCAGTTCAGCTTGGCTTTGTGAACTAAAAAGTAAGAGAATGCATATAAAATCTGATTAGATGCTTCATTTTCCAAAGAATGAGTCACGTGGCTAAAGAATGTAAGAGGAAAGGCTAGATGTGGACGATGTGGAGGTAATTATGAATATAGGAAGTGTGATAAAGACACTAAAATTCATTGTTGTGCATGTGTAGGGGAGCAGAGTGCAGCCTGTGAAAGATGCGTAGTTCAGAGGGACGCCTGAAAAACTCAGAGAATAAAGATAACAGAATGACGCAATAAAGAGAGTGAGGAAGGAAAGTCAAGGACACATAAAATCTGGAGAAATAAATTTTAAAAAAGTCAGGAAGTTAATAGTGTTCATAGTATGTGCCCATCGGTGTAAAGTAGTTGAGGAAAAAAATGATTTTAGGAAAAAACATTATCGTATTTGCATGTCATATGAATAAAAACGAAACAAAAAGAAATGATAAAACCAAGGCAGTGGTTACAGCAGCAGGATTATTCCTAAATGTGAAGGAAAACACAAGCGGTCAGATACATACGATCTTAAAGCTGCAGAGTGTGATTTTAAACGACATCTTACGATCAGACTGGATATAGCAGCAACATGAACTGCCGCTTCTCCCCTCCAAGAATATGGAAGCCATCATGGTACAAGATGGCTTCTGCAATAACTTTCTTGTCAAGTGAGGTTTGTTTGCATTAGATCATAGCATGAAATCATTAAATTCTTCAGTATTTCACGCCTCAGTTTGACTCTCCCCTCAGCCACTCTCACCAACCCCTGACCATTCACACCTTCAGCTCTGTCCCTCACTGCCTCCTTACCCCCTTATGGTCACTCCAATGGACGTAAGAAGCCAGCTGCTAAGGCTGAAGCCCACAAAAGCCTCAGGACCTGACGGTACTCCCCCCAAGGCTGTGAGGACTTGTGCAGCTGATCTCTGTGAGGTCCTCAACCACATCTACAACCTGAGCCTCAGCATGGTTGTGCTTCCCACCCTGTGGAACGCCTCCTGTGTGGTCCCGGTTCCCAAAACAATGCGGGCCAAGGAACAGGCCCACTTCAGACCAGGCACCCTGACCTCCTCCCACCTGATGAAGACCATGGAGCGCCTTGTCTTTGCTCACCTCCACACCGTGACTCCATCAGTGACCGCAGGTCATTCATCCCTTCTGTGTAATAGCTACTGTACAATAAGACCCTTTTTTATTTATCTATTTATTAAACTTGCAACCGCACTGTTTACACTTTGTCACAATACTGTGTTTGCACTATAATGGCATATAATAAAGATTCAAACAATTTTACTGCATTTGCACAGCTGCAGGTCAAACCTCAATCTACAGACGATCACTTTACTATATTATATATATATATATATATATATATATATATATATATATACATTATACATGTTAATATTATATTTATTGTAAGAGACATTAAATCTGTATTCTTTATTTTTTTTACCTATTCACTGTATGTACATATTTGTTTTAGCCTGACTTTTTTAACTTCTTTGATGCACCGTTTCCTTCTTTTGCACCTACTGTTGTTTATTAGAGCTGATGTCACAAGTGAATGAGATCAATAAAGTCTTATCTTATCTTACTTTACCCTGCTCTACCTTATCTTATCTTATCTTATCTTATCTTATCTTATCTTATCTTATCTTATCTTATCTTATCTTATCTTATCTTATCTTACCTTATCTTATCTAATAAATAACATGCATATATAATATATTACATTTCTATAAATAAATCCTTGTAATTATTTTACACTGTACCTTTAAGTTTATTCGAAGCAACTAAAAATTTACAAGAGAGGGATTAGGTTTAATGGCCAACGGCCAAAACTGCGTTTAGTTTTCAGAATCAACGGTTAAAGATCAATCATACAACACCAAAGAAATGGAAATAGTGGAGGAGGATGTACAACTTTTTTAAACCTTGGAATAGTTTATAGTACAAATATAACTCATGAAAATGTCTGAATGTACTAATTTTTAAATATTAGATCTTAAAAAGGTTGATGTATGTACACACCATCATAGTGCTACAATAGAGAAAATATCAAAAACAAAATTTGGAAGAAAAACCTGCAAAACAACAGTGTTTGGGGGAAGCAGTTAAACAAATAATAATAATGGTGAAATAAATGATAGATGCAAGGTTGTCAATATGTCGAGATGATGGAAGAGGTACAGAAATAATATAAACAGAAGTTTTTTATCACGTGTTGATCTCCATTTAAGTTCTGGTTGTGTAACAAAATCATATAAATGAAGAGTACAGAGAGATTTAATGTCAGGAAGTGATCATTTCTGAAGAAAATACATCCAGACAAGGAGAGTTTATAAGTACAAGATTGTGTGTTTCTTTTTTATAAAGCAAACAGGGAAAAGATTAAAAGAAATAGTGATAATATGAGTTAAAAGGTCACAGAAACTCATTAGAAATGCAGCAGAATTACGTATTTAAAAAAAGCTACATTAAAAGAAAGACCAAAGTAAAATTGTTGTGGAATGATAAACGTAGCAAAGCAGTTAAAGATCGAAAAAATAGCTCTGAAGAACTAACATAAAAATTTGACTGGAAATAATTTAAGGGAATATAAAAGCAGAAGGTCAAAATTAAATAGAGGCAAAAAAAGATCACTTGGAGAGCTCTGCCTCTAACCTGTTAGCCATGAACTTTACACAGGATTTTAAGATGTGTCTCTAGATTTTCCAGGCTACTGCAGCAAAGGTAGCAGCGCACCTGTTATAGATCTGGGTAAACATCTTGTTTCAAATGAATCTCATGGCATCTAAAAGTGTTTTTTTAAAGTAGCATAGCTTTAAATATTTTATATAAATTGATTTAAAGGCCCTTGGCCTTTACCTGCCTTCATACCGTCCACTGCTGCATGTATCTCTTGTTCTTTAAGGTCTTTCTCTAAACTGTTCATTAAATTCCTGGAAAACATTTTGAATATTTAACTATTGTAAAATGCTTTATGAGTTTTAGAATCAAATTTAATTCAAGATTTATATAGGCTTGTATAATGTGTTTCAAACCCATTATTTATCTCCCAAAAGTAATATTTTGAATGAAATCAGTGGCAGGAAAAGACTGAGGTGCAAATAAACAATCATTATTTTACATCAACAAGGCTCTAATAAGATCAGCTGTTGTTGATGGACATATTGTGTATGGAGCAGCAGCTGATTCAACATTACACATAATAGACAAATTGTTGTGCAATTAAGAGTATCTTCAGGAGCGAAACAACCACTCCCATAAATGCATTGTTAATAGAAAATGGTGCGACTCAGTTAGAAATGAAAAAGCATTAAAAGGGCCCTGATGTACTGGGTTAAATTAAAAAGAAGTAAATTCAATTCGATTCAATTTATAAATGCTTTACTTCATGGGCAGTTTGGTGTTAAAGAATGAAACAATAAACGGATCTTATACTAGAAATTCATCACAGTCTATTGTGAGTTTTAGGGGGTTAGAGGAAACAAAATGGCAGACAAACTGGTCAAAAAGGCTATAGGTAAAGACATAACATTAGATATATTCCATTGGGGAAAGATGAGAGCAAGGCAATAATCAAAAGGAAAGAATGAGAAATCTGGGAGAAGAGATGGAAAGGGAGAAATGGAAAAAAGTCATATCAAATAACTTAAATAGAAGAGATGAAATGATAATAATGAGATCACTGGGCCATACTTTACTAAATAGCATTCTACATAGAATAGGGGAAAATGAATGATAACTGTGTGGTTTGTGCAGAAAAAAAAATGTTGAACATATATTAATGAAATGTTTTATACATTTCGGTGTAAGAGAGAAGTCAAAGGAACTGGAACTGAAAGCAGGAACAGAATGAAGTTTGAAATGAATATTAAGGTTTAAATGGGGACAATATGTTGATAGAAAACAATTCTTTACATATTTATATCGCTCTAAACTGAAAATAGCCTTTAGTTTGTAATTTCGAGAAGTTCCAGACTCTTGAACAGCAGGTGGCGGTATGCTTCTTGAAGTTGTTTGCACTCCGCTAATAAAGAAAAAGAAGAAGTAGGACTACCGTGTGAACAGTGGGTGGCAGTAATGCGGCGGCAACCTGACGGCTGACAATTTCAATCTGAAAGGAAGAAGAAGAGAAGAAGAACGCGCGTTGTTCAAAATTGTTTCCGGTTTTGTCATGTTTCTTTTTTTGTTGTTTTTTTCCCTCCTTCTCATTTTCGCTCGATAAACAAGACATGGATCGGTCTCAGACAAGGTATAATTCTTCTCTTATTTCGATGTTTGTTTGCTAATGGAGATATTTTGTACTCTTTCGAGAATAAAACAAAACTCTTTCCACAAGGACTCCACACGGATCAGCTAGCTTAGCATCTCACAGCTCTTTTGCAGAATATCATCTTACTAATATTTCTGTTTTTCTTTGTGTGTCCTGGATCGTGTTTTCATAGGACTTTTTTTTCTCTCGTTTTTATTCTCTCCTTGCTCAGAAATGGCATGTTTGCTACGAAAATATTAATTTGTTATTAAAAAAAATCCGCTTGTTTTATCAATTGGTATAATCATATTAACTAAACCTCTATTTTGACCAAATAATCATTTTGTTTTGTACACAGGCAAAACAAGCCTAACTCAAATTTCAAATAAAACAATATGTGTATGTTTCCCTAACTAATTTCAAAGTAGCAAAGCTAAAGCGGATAGGTAAACACTGACTGAGTGGCAATGTTACACCACTCTGTTGTATATTAGAAATAAAAATAAGGATTTGAATCTCTCCGTTTGATTCATTTATAGCAAAAAAGCTGTAAACTAACAGGAAGACCGGGTGAAGAAAACATATAGGTTGATTGTGCAGAGTCATATGGCAAATCAAGCTAAGAGAAAAGGGGTCAGAATGTGCTCTGATCAGTGTTTAGGTCAACAAAGCCTGCATTCCAACATTATCACTCTGATTAAAGATGTTAACCCAGAGACAGAGGATTTAATATTGGATCAATATGCTTGTTTGTTATTTTGGTAGAGAATAAACACGGAGAATTGATTCCGTTAAAGTCTGTTTTTGTCGACTCGCGTGTACATCCTCGGGTTCGGTCATGAAGAGCGACATATATTCTGGATTTTCCATTTCTCAAAAAACACGCTCGTTAATTGTCGGACACAACACTGCCTGTATTTTCGCACAGTGGTAGGGCTGGGCGATATGGCGTTAAAATCGTATCACGATATTTTATGATACTATCGTGATAACGATTAAAAAAAAGCAGGATTTTGCTTCAAGAATTGCCAAGAAAAAAAAAATCAGAAGCAATCATTAGTGTTCAGTCAGACTGATGTTAAAACAATCAGTCAGGAATGGTCCTGTGCTCTGAGCAGTGCTGGGAGATATGGCTTAAAAATCTAATCTCCGATTCTATGTTGTTGTTTTTTTTTTAACCAACCATTTTTAATCTTTTTTTCTTTTAACATCTATTGTTTGCATTTATTTAAATCATCCTTAATTTAAAATGTGAAGAATGCTGTGAAACAATCATGTTTCACAACAAAGAATAAAAATATAACAGATTAAATGTTAGAAGCTACCAGTGAGTGATGAACTGAAGTCACTCTGATCTATAGAAGCTCAAGGATTTAATTAGTGGGAAAAAATCTGATAAAAAATATAGTCTTCATAAAAAAAACCCAAAACAGTTCATTGATTAAATTTGATCAATAGTCCAGCACTTGCACCAAGTTTAAATACTGGATCTGCGTCAGGGAAACGTCACCCCTCTGAATTAAATCTATATATTATTTGTGAATGTTACAAATACAGGAAAAGAAAACATAAATTCAAAAATGATTTCCCTTTGGAAGAAATAACGTATTTTTGAATTGAATTGAAAGCTCCACACATAAAATTCAAGGTTGAATTTTAGGCATGTAGGTTTGAGGCCCAGACTATTTTCCAGCCTCCTCAGCTCGATTTTCTAAAATCAACCGTATTCCAAGATTGAATATAAAACACACGAGCAGTTATTAACTGCTGGTGTAACTACTAAAATACAATACATGTCAACCAAATTATAGAACAATTCTAACACTTTCTAAGGTTGTTTTAGAGCTGAAATAAGGTTAGGTAAAAGCTAGATTTACAGGACTATTAAATTAAAATGATACATTGGTATAATGGTTATTTAATGGCTTTAGTTGATGATTATTAATTTGCATAAACGACCATTATTTCTTATTATTTCTCCACCTCCTTCTCCTCCCTCCGCTCCAGTGTTGGGAGAACCACTCTTGGCAGTGCTTTGAGGAGCAGAAGGAAAAGTCGTAGCCGACGGCAGTCGATGCGCAGCTTCTTCGGCGTTGCGTCAAGGCTCGGCCTGACTCCGGCATTGACCACGCAGAGGCTCAGCACCAGCAGGAAACCATACAAGTCTCAAAATATCGCCGTAAGTTTCACCTTCTTCTTCTTCTTTTTTTTTTTTTTTTTCTTGTGAGAAAACTGAGATCTGACCATATTTTATCGCTTTCAAAGGAGAAGGTGAATCCGGAGCACCTGGCCTTGCTGGTGAAAAGGGAGTGGCAGTTATCCTACGTCACTCCTCTTTACCAGTTCAGACACACCCAGATGAAGACCTATGCACGAAGGCTGTCCGCCTTCATAGCTGCAGAGAAGCAGAAAGGTCTGGCGATGGAGGTGGGGGGGCTCCAGAATACCTTCAAGGTCTGTTTTTCTGTGCTGCAGGGGATGGCGGAGGCAAAGGACGATCCCGAAACCGTCCTCATCCAGGTGCAGATTTGCAGGTGTGGGCGTTTTAGAGGAGTTTTCAATGTTCTTATCAGGTCATCTCTCTTTCTTTAAAGGTCAAATCGAAACCTATGTTCGCAAAGCAGGATGACCCACAGAAGACGGTGTGGAGCGGGTGGCTGGCCTGCGTCAACGGTAACCCGGAATACCTGAACTCGCTTCCTAAGGATTTCACCTGCCTGCCTCTGTTCGGCAGCAACGGGGCAGAGGGTCTCTCCTCTTTGGTCAAGTCTTGGCTACAGACGACCTTCGACTGTTGCTTCGGGCCCTTGGACATCGGCGAAACATGCCTGGAGTGGCTCGCCGCGTTATGGACCAACTGCAACACGGAATCCAACATCCAGAGCCTGAAAATGAATTGGACCCTCCCAGCCGTGCCCGCGCTACACGTGGCGTACACGGTCGGGGCCGACGACGCCTGGGCGCTGTGGAGCAGCATCAGGAGGAGGTCGACGGAGGAAAGCAAGGGGACGGATGAGGAGGGATGCATTGACGTCGAGGAGGTGACGAGTTTCATGCAGGGGCTCATGGGCCACTTTTACAGACACTTCAGATTGGACCTATCAGCTGGGAACATGAACCAGGTCTCCACTGCTCTGGGATCAGCCAAACTGAACGGCAGGATAAAGGTATCAAAAATGGATCGACAGTAATAACGCCCACAATGCAATAAAAACTCTGCATTAGATGTTAAAATTGGTCAAATATCCCCAAATATTCCACATTGATGCATATTTCAAATAAATATACTACTCTGAGTATCCATTCTTTCACATTAAATGCTTTTATATCCAATAAAAATTACACCATTGTTTACTTTTAATATAACATTAAATATCTCTTTTATTAATCCATTCAATAACGTGTGGATTATTAAACAGGCCCATACCATGATGCTCACATCTAAAGAGTCTTAAGTTTATGATAGTTACTTCAAATCCGGATTATAATCCCCTAAAATGTCCAAATAATATTTAGAAGTTTGGAAAATACAACTGCTTTTATATAAAATACAGTTGAAGTCAAATTTCAGCCTGTTACATGAAACCTTTCAGTAAGATGTAGTTTTCTGTGTTTTTACTTTCAACCGTGACGCACATAAGCCTAATGTTTGTCTTCTTTCATTTTCAGGTTTCCACTAGTAGATATTTAATCAGCACCCTGAGGCTTCTCACAGAGTGCGCCCTCCTCAGAATGCCCATCTGACGACAGCAGGCGGAGACTTTCAGCAGCAGACGCTACATTATTTGAATTTTTTTTTTAACGTTTGGTTTTAGTTTTGACTTTAGAAAATAAGAAACGCCAAACATTTCTTTTCAACCTGCCCCTTTAGAGGAATGAGTTGTTCATAATTATGATGCGTGATGAAGGAACCATACTGGTGTTCCAAGCTGTCACGGCTCCATCAGATCCGCACCTTGTTGTAAATATATCATCTGTAGTCTAGTTTGTGTATTTTGTAGATATAAATAAAGTCAAAGACTGTTTTTTTTTGTTTTGTTTTTTAGCTTCACATCATTTACATTCAGTATTTTTGCATTTTACTCCCTGTACCGCTTCTTTTTAAAATGTTGCGTCTTTGTTCGGCCAGAATCAGCCTTTTATTTGTCTGTGTGTCCCTCCATCATATTAGTTTTCATTCATTCATCTTAAAATCTGTGGGTTTTGAAGCTTCAGTATAACTCAATACTAACTCTGATCTCTTTAGAAATATATCAGTAGATACACATTACAGTTCTGCACTTATTCTTTCTAAATGGATTCAGAACTCTATTTTTGAAGTGTTGTTATGGCACGAATGCTGAATCAAGGATTCGTTTCAGATCAGATTTAATATAATTTACTAAGTGTGTTTTTAACTTGTATTAGATCATAAGTTGCTTTAATAAAACACCAGTTTCATTTGAGATATTGATGGTATGAATGTTTTACTGACATTATGGCCACATAAACACCTGGATATGGTTTTATATCAAAAGATCTTTTATTTTTAGATGAAAACAAGTGGAGAATATTTCCTGGAATACAGAATTTATGTACTTTATTTTCACACATACCGTACCAAGACATCAATTTAACACATTTCTTTTTAATTTAAAGTTAGTGGACTGAAACTTCTATGGAAACCAATAACATCCAAAAAAAAAAAAAAAAAAAATTGAGTTACATCAACATTTTAAGAGACTATAATTAATTGTTAAATTAAAAGTTTATTATTTTTATTTTGAATAAAGTTCACTTAAAAATGAGATATTTATCTTTAATGCTGTAAAAGTTAAGTTACTCTAAACATATTTTGTAAACTATTACAAAAGAACGTTTGAAGTTGTGCTTATAAATCTTTGGAGTTGGACTAAAGAAATATTTGTTAGTTAACTAAGTGCGGTAACAGCTGGTTTAGCTCAGGTAACTTTAAGGAGCTGCCCAATTCAGCTCCCAACTGACCCCTTAAAATCGGTTTCATAATATACTAATTAAAGTTAAGTTAAACCATGCTGTAACAAAGAACTCTAGTATTATGCTGCTTAATAGCAAGTGGTGTGAAAAGTCTCATGTCATGATGAAAGAGCAACCATGCACCAAACGACAGATGGGATTTAAAGATTTTTTTTGGACAAATGCATCCAGACAGAACGTAGTTTGGCTTTAAAATGTTTCTGAATATCTCTATAGAACAAACCGTGTTTATAAATCCTCTTGAACCTGTGATCCAATGATCTTTACCATTGTTGTCTGTATGTTAAATCAATTTAAAATGTGACATTTCTGTCTCCCACTCCTCTAGTTTTGGGTTCTAATTTAAAGCATTCTAGATTATTTTAGCTGTGTGATCCAATCATGCAGGACTACTACTGTTTACTGCAAAATCTGCCTTATAACTTAAATAAGGATCACCTGTTTATAAATAGACCACAAATGACAGATATTAACATCCATAACATAACTGTTGAGCTGCTGGTTTTTTATTATAACTATTATATATAACTGTGAATAAAACCATTATAAATGATCCTTCGCAAATAGTTTTAAACCTATATATATATAGATATATGACCTAGAGAAAATGTGAAATAATAATCAAGCATCTGCATCAAAATCCCTTCAGAATTAATCAGTTTAAAATGTCTAAAATGAAGTGCATTTATACCAATGTTGAACTGACTAGAAATTATTTAGCATTAGCTCTTTTTTCTTTTAAAAGGTAACTATTTTCTTACACCTTTAAACACAGAACCATTTTAAAAAAGCAGGCTTCGAGACATAGTCAGTTTAAACAAGTCCGGCTGTAATTTATTGCAAAAAAAAACAACACTAGAAAAGAAATGCAAGCAGAATTATCAAAATAAATGTAAATATAAATAAAGATCAACACCAGCTTCAGATTTATTGACCTCAAGAACAATGACACAACACAACAGCTTATTGCACTTGTAAAAAAAAAAAGGCAAAAAACAAAATTCAAGCAACATAGACTTCTCCTAAATCATATAAATAAAGAAATAATGCTGCTATGTTGTTGTTACAGAGACTTACAGCTACAACAGGAGCTGCTGCTTGATTAAGCTTTTGAATAACCAGACTTTTCGTCATACAGTTTTGTTGTAATTAGACATGATCATCCGGTCATTGAAAAGCTGTATTTTGATCGTGTGCGTCTCCATAAGAATACTAACCTTTCCTAAATAGCGTTTAGGGTTCCAGACAAATCTTCTATCCACATGAAAAAAGTCAATCTCAGGATTATTTTGGAGTTTGGCAACATATTCCTGATTATTTAAACCTGTATGAAATATTTACATTTTTTTTTTAAGGAAAATGTGCCTTAATATTTACAACCAATATGTGCATTGGAGAATTTCAGACTGGAGAAACAGCATGAAAGCCACTGTTACAACAGGCCATGCTTACATATATTTAACATCAACTCCTCTCTCTCTCTTCATGATAGGATCAATCAGGAGACACGTGGGGAAAAGAGGTAAACAATGGTGAGAGATGTAGTGATGAGTTTCACAGTAGAGGAGGGACAGCGTGAGCAGTGGCAGCAGCTTTAGGAAGCCAGTCCCAAAAAGAAGCCACCAACAAACCCACTAGAGAGCACAATGTTCCTCTTAATGAAATCTGTGGCCTGTGTGAAAGGAGGAGGAGAAAAATAAATGAGCCAACAGGAGATCAATAAGATTTCTTCAATCAAAACACATTTTGTACTTTTTTAACATAACACTAGAGGGCACTGATTTGTTTTAGCCGGAATAACCTTAACCACAAAACATATATTCCAATTTTAATGTGAGATGCTAAATCGAAAAAACAAACAAAAACAAAAAAAAAAGACAACAATAATCTCCCCAACATGGAGTTTTAAAAATAAGGAAAAGCAAAAGCTTGGTTCCAGGTACCTTTACCTCCTCAATGAATGTGTGTATTTCAGGGGCTGCTTTGTTCGCTTTCTTCTTCAGGTGCTTCTTTGCTTTGTTTACGTCCTTCTCCACCTTTTTCCAATCCACCTGCACGTAACCACTGTGATTGGCAATCTGTAAGAATAATCTAGTGTAAATACTTCTGTTCACTTCAATATTACTTATATTTTAATAGATAAATGAATGGGATAATAAATACATGGATTGACTAAATGATGGGCAGATGGATGATCAAGTGGATTCATGTGATCAAATGGCAGATGATTGGCTATTTAGACAGTTGTCGGACTGATAGATGGATGAATTCAAAAAATGAATTGTTAGTTGGACTGAAATATTGGGTGAATTGATTGAAAGCCAGCTAGGCAGATGGCTGACGGGTGGATACAAGATTTCTATGTAGGTATTTGATTATAAACAGCCTAAAAAGCACACAACAACACCATGTTGGCAAAAGAGAATAAAGTATGTGCTGATGTAGAAGCCTTTTTTAATCTATCTGAAGGAATCAACAAAGTGATGGACTGATATCAAAGAAATACTATGCACCCAGATGGCTTCCGTCCACTCAGTGCCAGCTCACACAAAGCTCGTCTTTCTGCTGTCAAGAGAGGACCAGCATGCTGTGCAGCCGGCCTCTTCACCCCCTCTCTGAAGCTGGCTAGATCTCACTCTTACAAAAGGACACAGTAGCTGTTTATTTCACGGCAATGTAAACTTATTTTTTTTCCGAAGCGCTTACCTGCAAAAGAAGAAAGCCTCCACCGATGGCAGTCGCTGCAATCTTCCCGACTCTCTGGAAAACGTAGCCAGCACACCTGTGCAGGTTGACAGTTAGGTTGGATTGTTTTTTTAAAAAAAAGGCTAAAGCTAAAGAATGGGGCTTTTTAGAAATACTTAAATCATTTTTTAAATCTATTTATTTCTATATTTTTAGTGAGTTTTTACAGCACTAGTGGCTCGTTTTTTCAGACAGTAGGCTGACAGGAAAGGGGGTATGAGAGAGAGGGAGAGACATGTGGGAAAGGACCACCATCTTTGATATTTGTGTATTTCATCATGTACTAACAACATTATTTTTTTTCCCCCTTAGTCTAAACTTTGCACCGAATTTAATTGGAAATAATTCTAACTGACCAAAATAAAGTAGCTATGTATTGGGGCTGGTGATATCTGTTTTTCTTCTTCTGTTCAGACTGCCATAAAAAAAAAAAAACATACACGGGTCAGATGTAGAGAAAAGAAAGGAATTTTGGTCACATTTACCTGCTGTGTGAACGTAGCCTTTGATTTAGGTCTGCGAGCAAGCAAAGCTTTTTATGACTTTGTCATAAAAATGAGCATAGGGTGAGGATATAAAACATATAAATACAAGCGGAAAAATCACAATAATATGATGTGGTCGAAAAATTTTTTTTTTATAATGATTTTTTCTGGACTTTAACTCGGACATTTGGACATATGTATATTGATTTTAACCGTGTCCCTTCAGTTTTAGGATCTATGGTTTCACCACAAACTCCCAATCTCCAATGAAGAGAGGCAACCCCACAGCATGATGCTGCCACCACTTGGCCTTTGCTGATAACCAATACCAAGGTGTAGTGGGGTAGAGTTATTACATTATTACTACAGTAGAAAGTATGATACTCTGGATTAGCAAAATAATAAAAAAAAAAAGCCATAAAATATGTCAAGCGTTTCCTTAACTTGAAATTTTGAGACATTTTTGGTAATTGTTACAATTTACAATTGTTTCCTTTAGCAGTAAAAGAGATAATGGTTTCTTAAAAGTTTCTTGTTTACACATTAGACTGTGTTAAAATTCCTTTTAATTCAGGAGCTTTTACCCAACAGTATGTTTAAATAATATTTGATGCATGACATGATGCAGGAGTGTTTTCATGCAATAAGAGTCAAAAAGCTTCACTGACACATCTGACTTTTAAGGTATCTGCATGGTTTATGGCGCTGTGTTAAACTATTTTATTCAGGGGTAGCAAATTAACGGGAGCTGAATATAGATGCTTTTCCCTGTTCAGATTTTTTTTTTCTTTTAAACTATGCATCATCTTCCTTCCAATTAAAAATCGCATGCTACTTAATGTATCTATCACATGAAAATAAAATACACTTTAGATTTTTTTTCATATTGCAAAACTTAAACAAGCTGAAGGAGGGGATACTATTTTAAGACACTGCATGTGGTTATAATATTTTGACCGATATGTCTCAGTT
>JAUZNJ010031257.1:0-14322 GCA_034780135.1 Jordanella pulchra | reverse complement strand
TTTTTTTCAAAAGTTTGCAAAAGGTCATCCATTGCACCTGGATTCATTCGGGTTTGAAATATGCACTTTTTTTCTGCAAAATTATCTTGTCTCACACTGCAAAGCCTCGCTCTAAAGGTCATCAGAAGTTATTTAGTTTTTCCTCTCTGCTGATAGCGTAGAACTTCAGGATCATAGTTTTGTTTATGTGTTTGTGCCAAAACATTGCAATTGACATGTAAAACAGAAAGACTCTAATTCATTGGTGGCTTGGTCTAACTATGGTCTCAGAAACACACAAATGATGATAATAATTCATAACGAGAGCCCTTGGTCCGTATTCTCAGCTTGCTGTAGCATTTACTAATTTGCTGTATGTTTTCTGCTCATTACACTCAGGATGAACTGTTGGAGTGACCCAACCGTCGTTATCGCCGCCGTTTTCTGCTAAAACTCACAAATTATATTGCTGCTCGCTCTCAGGTGGCTCAGTCAGAGAGCTCCGCTGACAGGCATGCAGGAAAAGGAAAAGGATTTGGTTCCATCAGTGTGTATTATTAGTAAATTACCAATTAGACTGTGTATCTCACCAATATAATGGCCAACAAACCAAAATGCCTCATAATGACATGACGGCTTTCAGCAAAAAAAAAAAAAAAAAAAAAAAAAAAAAAAAGCTCCTGAAAAGCAACTGTAAAAACATGCTCGCTAACAAATGTGAGGGGAATATTTATTTTCATGCAAGTAAAACATTTTAATCAGCAGATTTTGTGTGAGTATTGTGAAAGCTTGTAGGAAAAAGAGAATACTAATAACAGTAAGGAAATGGGGTTGTCTACATGGGAAAACAGACTCTGATGTTTTAGTTACCCTCCGGGTTATTTCTAATTAAACCTCCATGGGCATTAAAGCCCACTGTTTTCCAGTCAAAGGTGAAATTCACATACGCACTGCTCTGCTGCAGAGGATCGAACGCTCATTCAGGTTTAAATGTCACAGTCCTGTGAAACAATCACATCCACAGGCACATGAGCAGATATATGGTCCCTGGGGTCAGGATTAGCATCCGCTGGTGTGTGACTCCATATCTGACCTTTATGAGTAGCTAAGTAGGGCTCTCCGGGGTCTCATTTGTTTCACCTCAACCAAACAATGGCATCCACCCCCTCACGATAGCTCTCTCTCTCTCAGTCGGTGCTGAATGAACACTTTGAGGTACACATTGTTGAGTTTCTGAGCTCCTAAAGGACTGCAGGTGTACTTTCACTTACTGCACTGTGAATAGATTACTCATTATAGCGGCAAAATATTTGTAGTCAAAACTTAAGTATTTCATTAACGCCAGACAAGGCAACCAAATACATCTCCCAACTTATTGTAAAGATGTAACATTTTAGATAATATAAATGCGAAGTGACCAAGTTCTCCTTGATTGCAGCTCCAGAGAAACCATTGGCTCTTTGAGATTAAATGTTAAATTTGAATATGATAACACTGTAGGTTTTAACAGGGCTTCAGTTTAAATATAGAATAGTTGACTTAAATATCTGCACCTGAGTGACACCAGTAATATTTTAGATATGTTTCTTTTGTCATTAGTTTGGACTTGCAACCATTCTTTTTCTGAAAAATTTTTTTTCTTTACTTATTTTAAAGCCTATTAATATATACATATATATATATATATACTGAGGGAAAAATGGCTCTTTGAATTGTAAAGGTTTTAGACACCTGTCAGAAGCTATCTTCAAAATGAGAAAGACAAGAGAACATGTCATTTTAGTGAGATAAATATGTGGAAGTCTGAGATGGCTGGAGGAAAATAATCCTTACCTGTCTACAGAATATAGACAGTCAGAATAACAGCTAAAATGGTGAAGCAACTGAAGCTGTAACAAAAAAAACAAAATGATTTTTGGCTCTTTCATGAGAGACATAGTTTCTGGCACAGCCAGCTACTCTTGGGTCTCAAATAACTCCTATAGATTTTAGGTTCTTCAGTAATTTGATAACATCAATAATGTGACTCTGAATCCAAGCTGATTCTTTAATGATGTCAGCTGTTATTATAACTTATCATATTACAATATGGTGCTACAAGTAAATAACTCGTCTCCAAATCCCCAGCACTGTTTGGCTGTTGGCTGTTTGCAGATGTGTGGGTGTGTGGGTGTGTGTGTATGTGTGTGTGTGTGTATGTGTGTACTGAGGTGGGGGTGGGGGTCTTCCACCTCCAGTCATTACAGGGTTTGATTGGCAGGTGTGTCCTCAAGCTGGTGCTCATGAAGGCCAATCAGAAGAAGCTTAAAGAGGAGCAGGTTCCCTGAGGCAGATGTCAGACAAGTGGGAATCAGGCTCACTACGTCTGGTGTCCCAAGGCTCCTCCAGTTTCTGACACTCACCTTTTCTGTCTCTCTCATTCATAGAGTCTCATTCCCTCTTTGTTGTCCTGTTCATTGACTCCAGTGGTCGTCCTCCTTGGTCGTTGCATCTGTTTGGAGAATGCTCCACAGATTCACTGTGTGAATCTCTTCCTCTCTCCTCTGTTTGCCCTCCTGGAACCACTTACCTGGATTTTCTATCACTCACTGGTGTGCGTGTCCATCCTCTGCCACTTACCACATCACAGCTCCGGCCTGGCAAAAGAACAAAAAGACAATCACCAACAAACCCAATCACTGATCGCCTGCCAACCTCAGCTTCTGAAGATACACTCCCTTCCTCCTGGATCACCATCCCCCTCCCCCCACCAGTAAGAAACCTGATTTTCTTTTTATCACCCAATCAGTCTCAATCATCTCAGGTCTTTGACATTAATAATTGATCCATCTAACTCTCCTCCTGGTGTTAACCTGGAAGAATCATCCTGCTGTACACATCCTTCATCTTCCCAGACTATTCCTTGTTATCCATGTTTTTGGCTGCAGCAGGCTGTAACAAACATTACAGTACAATGAAAAAAATAGATGCTCAGGAGGGAATTCTGAGTATTTCATGAAGAAAAGTTGACATGAACAACTTAATTATTTAGCAGGTATGATTTTTCAGTTTTGTGTTACAACATACTGTTATTCCCAGGATTTGATTTTACCAATAACCTTAAGCAATCCTGGATCAAAAAACGTAAAAAGTCGTCCACCTCTTACAAAGTTCCTTTCAAAATGTGTAGCCTAATTCATTTTACAAGCAATGTTGTAGAATCCCTCCTTGATTTATTTCATTTTCTGTGTCTGAGACAGTTAGGAAGATGCATGTATTATACTTTTATTGCCAAATATGCACTTCTGCTGGTGTAGCAAATAGTGGCTTTGCTCCAATTTTCAGCATCTCCCAATGTTTACAGGAACAAACCCCAGCAGAAAATCTGAGCCATCATCTGTAAAGGCATGACTCTGCTGTGTGGTGCAGAACTGGGACCAAGCAGTCTGCTTAGGTAGCTGAGGCCATTCTCAGTAAGGAGGTAGCGCTCAATCAGGTAATTATCCAGAAAATATCAAACATGGGCATTTCTCTTTTCCCCTCAACACAGCAATAGTCTATTAAACGATTTTCTGTCAAAGTTAGAATAAAAGCCATCTTTACCAAAACACATCCAACAGAAACAATGTCCATATAGAAAACTATGAAGGTAATAATGGTATAGGCTACCATAACAATGTTAAAATAATTATACTACTTGATTATATAACACTATATAAGTATATTTTAATGTAGGCTGATAAAAAAGTACCACAACATTCAGATAAAGTAACAACATCACTGACAAAACTCATTGTTTTGCTACATAAGGTATTTTATGAGTTGGAAGGGGATCGGGGTGATTTATAAGAATTTAAAACGGCTGATCTAATATTTTGGCCCCCAGTAGACAGCAGTATTGTCCTTTAATTTGTGCAAACACCTGCCACTGATCCCATTGCTATATACATCTCAACTGGTAGTTTGTGAGTCAAGTTGGCACAAAACTTTTCTGCTAATGTCAAACAGAAATGTGGTGTTTGCAAAATATCTCTGTGACTTTAAATGGATCTGTGTGCTTTGGCCAAGGAAAAATAAGCTTTTTTTTTTCTACAAGAGTATGCAAGGTAATAAAAAATTCATATTTGGAAAAATACCTAACACCCACAATAAAGTGCAATAGACCTTTTAATTTGCAACCAATGCCATAAAGCGTCTATTTTATACAAAAATTGGGAACATTTTGTTTTTAGGTCAAAAGGCCATAAAATGTGAAATATATGCTTGTTAAATGATGGTTATAACAACAGTCTAAGAAGAAAAAGAGCACGAGAGGTTTTTTACTCACCTCTAAAAAGCAATCATCTGAAACCCTAAGATCTGATTTTTTGATTGAGAACTGAAACATTACTTTAACTGTAATTTCTCTGAAAAGAATAAGGAATGTCCATTATGTCTTTAACATTTATTTAATTGAGTTTAAAATGTCAGTTTTTGTATTATGTTTGGATCATCAAGGTGCTTCATTTAATCTCTGTTCCTTTGTTTACCATGTAGACCCCTTTGAATTATAACGTATCCAAAATTATGATTTATACCAAAGGTGCAATAAAATAATTGTCCCTTGCCTGATCCACAAAATATTCGTGTGATGAGTCCAAGGTCAAAGCAAAACTGATCCAATCTGAATTTTATGAGACAGACTTTTTTCACAAACCTCCCTGTTGACAAGATCTTTATCTATAAAATCTGTTTCAGCAACAACCCTGAGGGTTTGCACTTTACAGCTATTATGTCATGCAGATTTGTTTACATTGGATCTTTATAACAAATGTTTTTACTTTTATTTTTTATATTAACCTTTATAACTTTTATTTTCTATATTAACCTGATATTATCAGTATAATTAATTTTCTTGCTATTCTAATAATACCCTTATGCCTTCATGAGTAGGTTTATTTCATATGTTTTTACTAAATATTGAGTTAGTTTTTTCATTCCTGAATAAATTCACAAACTCTTTTCTTGTTTGTTTGCTGGATTAACATGATATTTTTGTGATTACTGTTATATTCTAAGGCTACACAAGTCAGAGGAGGCTAATTTGTACATTGCAGCAAACAGCAAATTCATTAGTAAGACAAACAGCCACAAATTGCACTTGTTTGTACGTTATTGGGAAACTCTAAGCTTTTCCAAGGCGAGATCCACTGACTGAAAGCCACTGAATGTTTTATTTGCCAGATAATAAATTGCATCCTCTAAAATAACCACACAGTTAGACCCATGTGTCTGTCTGCAGCAGTGAAAACATTGTGAACCTGCCAAACTGGTGCCTCCTGCACTGCTATTGTACCACAAGGACTATTGTCTACCGCAAGGAAGTCAACTGAAATATTTCCTCATGCCTCTTTAGAAAAAAAAGATGCACACGTCAGTAATTTATATATTATCTGTTGTTTGTAATTATGCCACATATTTTGGAGGACTCTGCTGCCCTGAGCAGGAATAAGTGAGTGCAGACAATAGATGGACAGATGGAGGACTATGACAGATTGTAAAAATGCATGTGTATCAGGCAAGCATGCGAAACGAGCTCGACAATGAAAAATGCTTATCAACCCTCAGCAGCCTGTCAGTCTGCTGTTATTAGCTGTTACCCCCCTACAATCCCACAGGTAGGCACAGAGTGCTCAGACCCATTCGAAACGTTTCCATTTTTCTTCCCAGAAGGCAAAAAAGGCAATCATTGGATGGATTTGGTTGATTGGGATTACTGAAAGTAATTTGTGTAGAAAGTAAGTGGACTTTTTTTTTCCACGGGAACCAATAATGTAAAGGAATTGGTTTTCTTATTACCTGAGGTGGAGCTGGTGTTTGAATGTAAATGCCTGCTAATGAGATTAGTATGTGGAAAAGGTAAAGAAGCTGGGTACTATTAGAAGAGCAAAATAAAACCATTTGTTCTGCTAATGAGAATAAACAACCACTTGCACGTGCTTAGCGGTTCCTGCTCTGAGTTATGTTGCTCGGTAAGCTTGGTGCTCAGTGTTTTTCTGTACAACTGAGAGGTTTTTGCTGCATTTAAGGACAATAGTAACAAGGACCTTGACAATTAGTTAGACAGGGGAGGCCACATGGGGGCAGAGTGTCAACAGGGCAGCAGACAGAGTGACAACATGAATAGAGACCAGAGCAAAATAGAAGGACAGCAGGCTGGAAGCAAGAGGAAAAGATTGGACATCAACTCTAGGGCTCCATGACATTTTAACTCCCATTTAAACAGGTCTTTACATTACATGGTGATTCAAGCTAAACAAATTAAAGTTGTATTTTAATGATGACAGTCAAGTCAAAAACAGTGTAACAGTTTTTCACAGTGTTATTTCATAATCCTTTATGATTTAGAAAAGTACCTTATATTGTGGTTGCATAAGCTCACTCTGAAAAATATATATTAATCAGGCCTTTTTAGTACATTTATTTAGAGGTAAATAACTTTGAGCCGCAGCAAATAATGTAACTTATAGAGGGCAGTGATGTATAACCCTCTAATAAACCTCACTGTTGGCCAATAAAATAAATACACTAAAGACATTTTGATTCCTGGTTATTATGTTGAACCAAATATATGTACCATGTTACCCACATGGCTCAGATTAACTGTTTTCTACAGTGGCCATGAGGTGCAAATACACTGCAAATACATAAACATGAAAGGATGCTAACACACAAAACACCTGCAAAGGGAAAAATGGCACAAGTAGCAAAAACAACAGCAAGTTGAGAAAAGCTGCACACTACCTACACTTAATAGAAGTGGTTTAGACCACTAGAGGAATATCACCAACTCATATGGTACCATATGGCAAATAATTATGGTGCATTCCTATTGTCTTCAGAAGCTGAAAATTGAAACTTGAAAGTCATTCATTTCAACTAAAAAAACAAATTATTTTTCAAGCTAATTGAATTTGCAACTTTGACTGTTTGCAGCAGTTCTTTACTATAGGTGTAGAATTAAGTCAGTCAGCTGTATATATGCACAGAATAACACAAAGAACCATGTTTTTGTTATTGTTGTGAATGAAGTGGCTATGGTGGATATAAGGGAACATAAGCAGAAAACTGCAGAAAACTATTACTGGATTTCCAGCACTCTTAACTTTTCAAATTGGAGTTCAGAGGATAATGAAACCAACCATTTTTATACATTATTGGTTTTCTTACATTATTAATATAATATTATTATTCCTTATATTATTACTATATTAAATGTGAAAGACAGGGCATGTCAGTCAAGTTAAGCAGATGCATCCGTATCTTGAGTCTGTATGTGGCTTCACATAAACAGATACTCAGCTTTTCTCATCAATATTTACAGTTGGAGGATTAATTTAAAGCCTCAAAACAACTGGGGTAGTTGCTAACCACATTAGTTATAATCCTAAATTTGATTTGCTGCTATGCACAGTAAAGAGGGGAGGTATGAAAGTGAAAAATGCCCCAAGTTTAATGGTTTAAGAACTGCAGTAAAATGTGGCAGAACTGTCTAGATTTCAACAGCTTTACTTGAACTGACGCCAAGGAAAGAAAAGTTTTATCTCTCCTACAAACACAAACATACATAGTGGATTTTCAAAACTCTACTGAGATTTTAACAGAAACAATAAACAGGCTAAAATGACTCTTGGTGGGTGTGGTGTAAAGCAAGCTTAACACCCACAACACACTTATCATGGCCTTGCTGGTACTCGGTTTAACTTTGTTTTGCTTCCATAATTCTAGTTCTTGTCGTAAAGAAAGTGTGAGAAAAAACTTTCCCTGAGATTTTGGGCCATATTTGACAGAATATAATCACAAAGGTGCTCCAGCTTCATTAGCATTCATTCATCCACTCCACAGAAGGAGCTCTTTGGATTCCAAGCTACTGACAGTGAAGATCACACTCAGGTAGGATGTGGTAAAGCAGTGGTTTAAAAACACTGAAATGGAGAACGGTTGAGTATTATTCACTACACCTTCACCAACACCAGACAACATCCTGAAAAAATCCTGACATGTAAGAAGAGCAAATATTTTTTTTGCCCTGGTATTTTCCAGTTTCCTTTAGCCTGTGCAGATATTCCCTCACTTTCCTTTTATAACAGAAATGAGTTAAACTAAGCTTTCCATTCTAAGCTTAGTAATTACCTAATATCCTCTCAAACCAGTCTGTGTAATATTTTCTGACCGAGTCAATGCATTTTTTCCTCACACAATTCTGCTCACTATATTTGAATTATCCTTGTGAAGTGCCTTGAGATGACATGTGTTGTGATTTGGCGCTGTATAAATAAACTGAATTGAATTGAAACTGAATTGAATATTTCTTCCTCTCTGAAACAATGCTGTGGGAACCTTAGGATGATTGTTTGGGAAAATCCAGATAGATCACCAGTCTCCGACAATGTCAGACCAGCCTGCCTGGCAAGGAAACAACCATGCTGCACTTGAAGTCAATAAAATGTCCTTTCTTCCCCATCCTGAGTCTCGGTTAGGAGGTCAAGATGCATAAATGCATGACTGGTTAAAATGGCATTTCAAAAGGGGGATTCTGTTAGAAAACAGAGCAAATCCAAAATGGATTTTAAAAAAATGGCCAACCTGACACAAAAATGAACCTTTTTACATTTTCATCTTAGCTCCAGAGCAAACCTGTGTGGTGAGCTGAGAAGAAAATATCAGAGGAGGAGAGCCAGGGTCTGGGTGAGCTAGACAGTTGGTGTAGATATTAATGATAGAGAATACCTCTCACTGTATGCTACAGCTTTGTTTAGTTGTAAAGAAGAAGATTAGACAAACAAAGATGATGCAAGAACAGAGAAATCCCTTCTATCTCTCAGGGCTGTATGAGAAGAACAGTTTTTCTAATGTCACATCTGACAAACCTGGTCTGATTGGTCACAAATTTAAAGTGTCTGTGGTTACTACACTGACAAAGGGAGGGACTTCATAGGAGTTCAACACTTGAATTCTTGTTAAATAAAATTCTTGCCAGGAAAGTTCTTTATTTTCGTTCTTTCCATCTAAAGGAAAAAAAAGATTTTTTCTTTTCTTGCAAAGTACATACTGGCTTCAAATAAAGCTCCACTGGCTAAAATGGGTGTTAGTATTTGTCCTTTTAATCCATCTGTCCATCCATCCATCCATCCATCCATCCATCCATCCATCCATCCATCCATCCATCCATCCATCCATCCATCCATCTTCTGCTTGTCCATCAGGGTCATAGGCAACACCCTGAGCAGGTCCAGTCAATGCAAACACCTAAGTGCAATGTCGAGAAGCTGGGAAACCCATGGAGAACCCATGCATGCATGGAGAGAACGTGCAGACACAATGCAGAAAGACCATTGGAAAGGAATTAAACCAGAAACCTTCTTACTGAAAAGCAGCACTACTAAAAACTTCACCAACATGCAGCCATTTATATTTTCAGTGATTTAAAAAAATAGAAACTCGGTCCACATGATTTTCCTTATTAGATAAATGAAAATAGAATATAATTTTATTAGTAAAACACTGCTATTACTATTGAAAGGGTTAAAATAATCCAGTTTTTAAAAAGGACAGTTTTGAACTGAAGCTCATGTACATTCACTATGGACATGACTATTATAATAGTATATTTTTAATTATTCATTTAAATCTCTTCCCTAAGTTTAACAAATCATTTCAATTTAAACACATGAATTTCTAAACAAACTACATACAAACTTGAATAAGACATACATGTAAGCTTAAGTATGTTAAAATGCCTCCATTTATTTAAAGAAACAAAGAAAGGAGTGATTTCTTTAACAAAATTGTCAACTTAAAGCTTGAAGTTTGATCCAACAAGTCAACAACCATGAGGTTTGGTTGTGGCTAGTAAAAATAGGGCTAAACACCGGTGAATAGTTATGTAACAAGGAGGGGGAATCATAAACTGAGGTATTTTAGTTAGTGTAGGTTTTGCTCTTTAAAATGAATGAAATACTCATTTGAAAAAATGCTTTTTATATTTACTCAGATTTTTTTCTCTGACTTGAAAAAATTAAGTCAGAAAATTAAAAAATCCTTTTTCACAGCACTGTATTGATGTGGTTTTATGAATAAATTTGAGTTTCAACCCAGTCTAAATAAGACAACATCCAGAATAACTTTACATTTTCACATCCAAATCAGTTTTTTAAACATTTTCAGTCTTTGGTTAGATAATTATCACACTTTTTAGAAATGAAAACACAAGAAAAATCAAATGAAGCCTCAAATAAATGAATCAAGTTTAGGTTGTGCATAATTGTATCACAAAAATAGTTTAAAATGTAAATTCTCTATAATTTCTTACATTATTTGCTCTGCTGACTAGGAAACATCCTAAGGCTTCCCCATATGTTCACCCTCAGGTTATGTCAACCCTTTTAAATCTGTACAGTAGCCGTTATGTAAATCCAGTTCTTAGTGTGTAGTAGACCTGCAGAAGTTGCTGGTATGTTCATGTTGGACAAAAGCTTCTCCTTCTGTGGGTAATTGTGTGTTTTTTGAGGACGATCTTATTGGATTGGATAACAGCTGCCAGAGAGGTGTGCGAGTGTGACAGTGAAACATGTATATGGGCTTTTCAGGCAGATGTCAGACAGACAGAAGGGCTCCTTAAGAGGACACACAGCTTTAACAGGATTGGAAATGGTACTGACCGGCTGCACGAGAAAGCAGGCGATGAGAGTCAAACGTAGGACCGAGGAGGGGTGTTCAAGGCAGGGAGTATTGTCTTTTAGCAACAAAGTTGTCTAAGCATGCAATTTTCTATGCTGCAACTGCTTGAGAAGATGGATAAGAGGGATGAATTAAATTTAGAAGAAAAGCAGGGCGCTTTGTGAATGCGTAAAGCTGTTTGAACACGTCATCAAACGCTGCTGGCACAGCAGGGGGCCTCGGGATACACCCGTCTCAGAGATGGCTGCTGGTGTGGGTGGGTGTGTGTGTATAGTTTTGTACTGGCCAAATAAAACACCCATCCTCGTGCAGAAGCAAGCAGTGGATGTGAGTCGTGGGGGGCTTGCAGCACTCGTTATGCTCCATATTTACACCTCTTTTGAATCCTGGGCCGACAGGCTGGCGGTGCTGGGCAGAGGTTCTTTGATGCTCGTCGATATCGCTGCGTGATGATGTCACACGGCAGAGAGCAAAGGAGGGAGGCATGATCAAAGGAGAAAGGGAGGGATGAGGACACAACAGAGGATATCCAAGACAACAACGGGGCAAAGATGGCGACTGCTTCTGCAGTGGGACGTCCACTGGCGTCCAGTCTTCCCAGTCATCAGGAGGAGCCGGGTAAACGTGGCGAGCCTTTTCCCTTCACATTTTCTAACAGGATGACCGCCGCTATTAGATGCTGGAACCAACACGCCAACATCAGCCATTACTGCCGCTGGGCTAGCAAGGTAAGCTCTCCGTCTACCTCAATCTTCCCTCCGCTGTCGTCAAACCTTCAAACCGCAATGTCCTAATGTCTGGATGTCCTCACTCCGGGTCCATGCATTTATCATGAGTTTCCATTCTTTTTGATATCACATTTTCAACCCATTTTCCCTTCTTTTTCTCAGTCCTTTCATCATGTTTTTTTTCTTTTTTTGCTGCTAATATAGGCCTCTCCTTCCCATCAAAGGCAGCACATCAATTGCCTTGACTCCCAAGTGTATATGCGAGGGTGAAAAGAAGAAAGGGAGAGAGGGTGGGAAGAAAAAAAAAGAATAACACCATGTATCAAAGATCAAGGCATGCTTTCATGCTTGTTTTTGGCCTTGGCTTGGGTTTGCCTTCCATCGCCTTCCTATCGTGTTTTTTTCCTCCGCCATCCAAGGCTAAAGATGCTCTCTCTCCGAAACTCTCCATCAATTTCTGCGCATCTTAGGAGGCCCAGTGCGCAGGTTTGTTTAAAAAAATCTAATTAGAAGCTTTTTTGATGAAATGGAAATATTTTTTTCTTTATGGGGTTTTCTTTGAAAATATTGGGAAGACATTTGGGTCAGAGCTCTGCCCCGATGATGACAATACGTGAAACAATATTTGAATAAGCAGCAGGAGGGCACCCAGCTAATCCACTGTGGCTAATCCAGTATTGGTGCAGGCCATATTGGTTAGCTGCAGTATTCAGCCCTATCACAATACACATCAGCAGGATGCCATGGCGGATATGCTGACACACTAACTAGAGACATGGCAAGGAAAGACGAGCAGATGGGTAGATGGATGGGAGAATGAAAAGATGGGTGGAAAGTTTGGATGTTTTTCACACAATGCTATTCCACTTTCGCAAGTTAAAGCATTTGCGGAAAGAAGTTTCTACAAGATGCTATGAAAGATAAACTATAAAAGCTTTAACTGAAGTCTTAATATCAAACGATCAAGACAAAACAAGACAAAATATCAATACCACCATACTCTTTATATACAGAAACCTCATAATGAACTTGTCTCCAATTAATGTGTCCTAAATAGCAGGAATCTGTTTCCATCTCAAGAGGTATATAATGAAGATTTCATTCTCCCTGAGTACCTAAATGGGTCTTTTATGCAGAGAGGCCCCCAAAGAGATAAGCCTGTTTCTGACAGGCCTCCGTACAGACGCCCAAATCTGCAGTGGCAGCTGGAACAAAGAGACCCCTGAGCTGAACCAATAGACTGACAAAAAGAGAAGAGAAAAAAAGTCTGTATTTTAGGGGAACAGACTCAGTTGAGGATTGATCGAATGATCTAATTGTTTCTTCTGCGAGAATAGTTGTTTCTGTTGCTCCTTTAATAGCAGCTTAAGAATCACTGGATCGCAGGAGCTGCCTTATTAATCAGCTGTTAGGTGCCCTGGTTGCATCAATCAGCAAAGCAGCA
Organism: Jordanella pulchra; assembly: GCA_034780135.1. Lineage (NCBI taxonomy): Eukaryota > Metazoa > Chordata > Actinopteri > Cyprinodontiformes > Cyprinodontidae > Jordanella > Jordanella pulchra. The sequence continues at coordinate 1,473 of JAUZNJ010031257.1, read as the reverse complement.
TTGTTGCTTGTTCATTAGTTAATTTACACCTTCCATTCTGTGGAACATAGTCTAAAAAAGATAAAGTAATATAATCCTATACCCACGAACTCCTCAGTTCCTCTGCGGTCTACATCAGCTCACCTGAAAGACTGTTTTAATTTATCTTCATTGCATAATTTCACAATGATGACAAAAACAATTGCTATCACATTATAGAATGACTACTGATGGCGGAAAGGAGTAAAACTGATTATCTCTTAATGTTTGCAACTGTCTGAGGGTAAAAATGAAAAATGTGTTAAGTTAAAAGTAAAATAAAATGGACTGGGATAAAATATTGAGTGAATCTGACAAAGGGTCACATCTTGATGGAGAGGCAACAGGGTTAGAGCATCTTTGAAAATACAATATTGTGCAGAGAAGTCCAGATCTGCAATGGTCAAGATAAATTAAAGGTGCTTCCAACAGCGGGGTACTGGTGGTACTCGTTTCACTTCAATTCATACAATTTAAAATACTTTATTTATCCCAAAGGGAAATTAAATGTTGTAGTAACTCATACTTTTGTTTTAGTTAAAAAATCATATCACTCCATGTTTTTAGGTAGCAGAAGTGTCTGAATTGGATTTCTCAGAACCAAAGGAAACATTTAGTAGACTTCTTTTTGCCACCAGTCCAGGCAGTACACAAATCAAGTCCAAACTACTTCAGACAACCTCAGTAACTCTGTGCTCTCTCGCATCTTCTTAAACTGGAACACCTGTAGAGTAGAAATTTCCCGTGATTTACCTTGGTATATCTTGATGGCAGTTAGCACCCCTTCAGTGAAAGCAGTTATGGCTGATAGCTTCTTGTAACAGGATAACAAACCCTGTTAAAAAGAAAGAATGGTTCAGGAATCCTTTGATGACCACAGTCACAAATTTAGAGTTTTTTTAACCCTGGCTTCAAAATTCTCCAGATTTTATCTATTTGAACATCCGACATTATCTGGACAGACAACTCTAATCCAGGAAAGTAACTTAAATGAAAGATCTTCTCTTAAAACTGCGGGTGCCACAACACACGGCAGTCCAGCAAACTGAACAGGTTGGTGATGTTCTGACAGTAAATCGTAGACATACAGACCATGGAAAGCAGCGAATAATATTATGACTCATATGTGAACATGCACACCGCAAATAATGACGCCCTGTCTGAGCAAATTAAATTATTAAGACCTTCTCTGTTTCTCAACCTTGGGTTACTTGTTTTCCCTCTAATTACAGATATTTCTCAAGAGCGAGTGTCTAACTTTCACGAGAGGTCAGAAGGAGTCACATGTTGTCATTTACAATAACGGTCTATATGCAAGTAGCTGTGATCTCATCGAAAAGGATTTCTTGTTGGACGGATATTATTAAAGACAAGAAAGCTTAGGCCTCTGCAGTATGAGTAAAAGTAACTGTACATATTTGTTTAGTTAACACCCGATCCGTTAAATACATATAT
>JAUZNJ010031256.1:0-14322 GCA_034780135.1 Jordanella pulchra | reverse complement strand
ACACCTTTTGAATGGAATTACTGAAATAAATCTACTTTTTCATGGTATTCTAATTTTATGACCAGCACCTGTAGAGTAGACTTTTTGTGCCTTTTGATTTTTGAAAGCAAGAGTTTTGACTATCTTCTGTGGGGAAAAGCTGAAAAGATCACTGGGCCTTCTATGAGACTTTACATGATTTCTTGGAAGGATCTTTCTTAGCAAGCAAGAAGAATTGTTTGGAGAAAATACATCTTTCAGAAGCTAACAGATGTGTCATCCTCGATCCAGAAATGTTTTGAACCAATTAAATGCAGTGACGTGTATAATGTCAACACCTCAACCAGAGGCTGAAGGCTGAAGCAAAACAAACATGGCTGCGCCAGTTTTAGCTGGAATACCCTCTTATCCTTTTTGAAAAATAAGCAAAAGAACATGACTTTTCCCTTTGTGAATGGGAAGATGGTTGCACATTTCTCCTGACCATATTTGGTAAGAGTTTGATTTATCAGTTAACTCTGTGAAGCAAATCAAGAATAATACGTCTCAGCTGCTACTTCTGCTGTGATTGGCTAAAAACTTTACATGGGAGGCATGTACCCAATCAGGTTGAAGAATTGTACTGAATGTCCATCTATTTTTTGAACAAGTTCTACTGGAGGCTTCCCAGATCGAAACCGTGTCGAATTCATATTGAACTACATTTATCAAACTGGCCTATGTCAGGTTAGAAAGGATCACCCTTTGGGAATTCTGCTGAGCTTTTTCAAAATACTTCAGTGTCCATGTGGGTCTCCTAAAGAAGTGTGAGTGGAAAAAACTGCTATCCTGATCTGAATTTCACCACGTTATTTATTTCTATCCTTAAAAACCTTGCATTGTCAACTGATCACCAACTTGTAAAGCTAGGAGAGAAAATAATTTCCTCTTGAGACTTCTGAAAAAACACATGGGCAATGGACGGCCAGCAGAAAAGCAGGTTCTGTGGTTACAGAAGTTAAAACTCAGTTTAGAAAGAATTTAGAGAAGCAGTGCATAATGACTTTGATTGATGTTCTTGCAAACTATTTGTTCCTTCCAGAAAGAACGACAGGGACTGTGTTCTGGGCATCATGCCAGAACATTGATCCACATGTGTTTTTGTTGAGCTTGGCGAAGGTTTATGACTTTACCCCGAAGCCTTTTGCCATGGAAACTTTAGGAGCTGTTTGTTGAAGTATGCATTTTCAGTATGAAGCTGAGATTGTCCTTAGTGTGAGATGAACTTTATCAGAGCTGCTTGCTATAACTTCCTGTCTTTGGAGTTCTTGGACAAGATCTGGTGACGTAGTCATTGAAAGAAATGAGGAACTCCATCATCCTGCATTGTCCCAGTTGTTGAAGATCCCTGGTCAGACGCAGACCTCAGATCTGTTGTGTTACTTGGGAGAGAAATGTCTTAAAATTTACACTTGGACTGCGATATGTTCACAGGGTGGATATTAAGGCAACATTATGAGTTGCAGGTTTTCATAAAACCGTAATAACAGCTCAAGATGATAAACAGCAATACCTCTCCAAAGATTCACAACTCTAATGATTCCCTGAGGTTTGGCATGAACCAGAGAAAATGGGCCTTTATTTTTGCAGCCTTTCAGATCTGAAATTGCTGCTGCAAAAAAGTCTTAGCAGACAACACACAATGCTTAGAAGTCAGACACCATATCAGTGTAACACAATTAGATGACCAAAAATGTCTGAAGTCTAGCACTTCTATGCTGTTTATTTTGTTTGGATGCAACAGTATCTGGAACTGATGTTTTTATAGATTTTTTTTTTGTTGTCTTTTGCATTATCTCATCTCATTGTCTGACTTATCCAGGTTTCCATCATATTTTATCACAACAAACAAAACCCTGATTATTTACATGACTCTACTAGGCTATACTTTAGCAACGAGATTAGAAAAGTGTGTACATCTTCCTCATGAGTTGTAAGCTGAAGTGAGCAATACTGACAAATGCTCTGTCAGTATTGAAAGGAACTGCTATAAAGCACAACGGAGAAAGCCCGACTATAGTGAGGGTCAGACAGTTAGATGAACACCTTTGTGTCCATAGCCTAAGCCCTCAGTACTTCAATGATGTATCAGAATGCTTCAAATTCCCACAGAGGAGGATAAAATGATAATAACATGCCTAAATGTGGAATCTGTAATCTGTTAGAAGTATGCCAATTCAAACCAAGTCGAGAGGAAAATATATACCCTCAGTAGATTTATTTTCATAATATTTATCTTAAGTGTATATGTATCATATTAAGTACAAAAATTCAGTGATCCTCATTAATGTGAGCTTCATAGAAGCACAGCAAAGTATATTTTAGTGATGTTTAAAACCAGAGAGGAGATGATAGAAGAGGAGGAACGTCTAATAGAGATATATCATTACACTGTTATATGTGTAATCTATTGTGCTGCCATTGAACAGCAGCAGCATGCGTTTGGCAGTAGGCCATGCACAGACACCCACACACACAGTCACACAACACACATACACATGCTGTGCCTCCAGTGGGGACGTAATAGATGGTGTGAGTGTATTAGTCGCTACAGTCCAAGTGTTAAGTGCTGGCCTGGTGTGTGTGAGATCGATGACAGCCGGGCGACCCCTCATTCTGACACACACACATATAGACACGCAGAGAGAGCTCTGACACATAGCCTGAGGTCAGGGTTCATACGCAAACATATCAGTCTCTAAAACACACATAGGCATCTCATTCTCTTTGTGTGTATATAGCTGGATCAAAACGTTTTGTGTCTATTACACGCGCACACGCGTACACGCACTGCCATCCATATACCCATCTTGTCCTGAGACTGCAGGGAGGGGCCTGCTGTCAAGCACCGGTGGTCCATCGATACTTGGGCAGAGCACTAATGCCTGCTGTCTGCTGATGGACGCTGGCCTGCCTCCAGGGACCATTAGACTCAATGGGACAGAGACAAACGCACACATATACACACATATTACACTTAAACGAAACGCATAAACACAGCCTGTAGTCTGGTGCACACTGAAATCATAGTATTATACAGGCTTAAACATCACAAACACTTATAGTTCATATATTAATGCATATTAATGCTTTGTAACCCATTTCATTTTAATCCAAATGTAGCAGTAGCCACAGTTAAAACACTTGAGGACAGTTAAACATTTATGTTAATTAAATAATCAGAAATGAAAAATGTATTCAGGATAATTGGATATGGAGTTGAAAAGGCATGACATAATATAATAAAACAATTTATAATGATAAAATATAATAATATGCTATAAAATAAACATACTAAATTTGAGATATTACTCAATGTAGAAAAAAATATGACTGAAGAAATCACCGGTAAGATAAAAAAATATTTTGTGAAAGTAAAAAAAAAAAATAAAACAAACAAAGAAATAATTCAATCCCTCATCCATCCAACCCCACAATGGGTACCCACCAGATTTGTCCCCTTCAGAGTCTTGAACGCTGTTCTTTCTTACGGATGCATCAAGAATGCAGTCCTTCACAATACATGTGCTAGAACATGGGAGCTCTGTGAGTTTAAAATATCCATGTTGAAATTTGAAATTTTAATATTGTAGTATGGGTGTATTTGGGCCACGGTAAAAAAATTAAAGGAGATCGTTGGAGTTGGTGGTAACGTATTCATCAAGTACCATTAATGTTGAACAGTTTCCTCTGTTCATCATATGATTTTCGGAACTGTCCCTGCTGGACCCAGTCTAGTACTGCAGCCGTCACACACCATGATGGTAATATGCAAAATGATTTATTGTGTGCTCCTCCCAATGTGGGGTCCACTACTTGGCCACTCAGTTAGGGTAGAGCGTGCACACCTCCAAATTGCATAGGCAGGGAAAGATGCGTAAAGCTGTCAGTTTCTGTCATGCTGTTCATTTTAATGCAGGCATAAGATCATGGCTGTATTCTGAAGTGCATTTTTTTCACTCGAATTCAAAATGCCAGTGTAGTGCAGCAAACCTTGTTTTGGTGTGAATCTAGAGTTAATGGAGGCCAACAAAAAGCTAACATTTGGAGTTCGGTGAGTAGTATTCATAAAGTTATTTGTAGAAAAAAAAAAGAAAAGTGAACACTGATTACAAATGTGTTTACTTTCATTATGGACAAGTAAAATAAAAAAAAAAAGTATGCCAGCAATTCCACTTTTAAATCATTTTTTTCAGTTCAGTTTGGCTTCCAAACATATTATGTTTCTTTTATATTTGTGGTTTGCTAATATTAGACCTTTTTAGTTACACAACAAGAAATTTACTTGCGAAGGGATTTCCATTAACAGTAACGTTCCTTGTGTGTAAACAAGCCTAGTACATTAGTCTATGCTGTAATTTATTTGTTATTCGCCTCTAGAAGGTGTGATTGCATTCAGCACTTTGGCAGTAGGGTCTTAAAGCCATCAGCATAAAATCCCCAGTGCACTGCAGGATCAAGTGCTGTGTTCTGATCCTTTGCTTGAGTGTCTGTTGAGCTGCAATTCAGACACCATTAGTCTTACTCTTATCTACCCCACAGTGACTCCTTGGTCCTTTCCTCCGTTCTCTTTTACGACCCCTTATTTTTACAGTTCCCTTTAATCCGTCCAGTTGAACACTGACAGATATGTGTTACTCAAGAGCTCAACAGCATTTTAGGTGGATTCGCTGAAGTGCGGGGGAAGAGAAGATGAGTGAAGATGTGGCTGTTGGGAATGGTGGCTGTCCTGTTCTTTTCTCTTCCACAAAGACAATTATACACTTTTAATTGACTGATTAGATTAATGCAGCTCAAATAATTCCTCTGAAATATACCCTGCAGACCTCACCTAAAACCTACACAACTCAAGCATTCTTATATCTCTGAATTTGTTTCATAACAAACTGGAATTTTAGTTTAAATCCATCCTTCTCATCAATGAGGTCACTAAAAGCTAGAGCTCTCCTGTTATGAGAACCTTTACATTGTCTGCTTTGCGACCCATTCATTTAGTCTGTAGATTCCATAAAAGAGTACAGTTAATACAGGTTAAACTAGTAGACCAGTCCTTCCTGTAGCAAAACAATTACACAATATGATGCTGCAACCCCTGAACTTCACAGCTGTCCTTTTCCTTAGGATGTAACAATCTTCATTAAAGCCAAATGCTATTTTTTGTTGTTTTCAAACAGCAAAAATGAATCACAATATCCCAGAGTGTAACTGTTATTTATTTTGCCGTTAATGTTGCTTCTGGAGTGATGAGGTTTTGGTCTCTGAAGGTCCTCTCAGCTTGTGTCGATACAGGATGGTCCCGTACACCATATTTCACTGTGTATAAAAAAAACATCTTACCAACTAGATCCAACATCTTCCTAAAGCCTTTGCTCCTGTTCGGAGTTGATTTGCAAACTTTGTACAAAAATATCTTAACATATTGAAGGCTGTATGTTGCAACACTGTTCATTCTTGGTGGAATTGGTTTTAATTTTTTCAAATTGCCCAATTTTTTCTTTGTTTAATATGAATTAGAATCAATTACAGTTATGTTCATTTCACTGTGTCTTATCTTCTGGTAAACATTAAGTGTTTGTTTTCATGCATCAACTAAAGTTGATGCATTGTAAAATGTCCTTATTGAGTAAAATGTGGTTGAAAGTTGACACAAAAGTAAACAATAGAGAACTTGTTGTTTACGGTTTGTTGATCAAAGGTTACACTCCTAGAATGGAAGCCACTTTTTTCATTGGTTTTGTTCATCGGTTTCTCGACTGACAAAGCAGAGAACAAAAGTGTGGACGATTCATAGGAGCAGTCCAGTAGGATGAATCAGAGCAGATGAGCGGAGTGAGCAATACAGCACAGAGGAAAACAACGTGAAAGATGACAGGCAAGAAAACAGTGAAAGGACACACTGAGAGAAGCCAAGAGAAAGAGAGATGGGTCCTGACAGGGGTGGAGGACTGTCTGTTGATCTGCCTGCATCCAATCCGGGAGCCTGCGGGCATCGTCACCGTCCATACGCACACAAACACCCAACTGCACACAAATACACACACAGATGCGCAGTGATAACCCATCACTACTGGCCAAGTGTTGTTTAATCCAACCTGACTTGCACTCGACAGAAAAAGCAAATTCACTTCCACTCAGAGTCTGTAAAAAAACTGAGCGCTCTTCACATAAATGGCAGTGCTCTGAATTACCCTGTGCGCGCGCGCGTGTGTGTGTAGTGTGTGAATACGTGCTTGTTGGCATGTACATGCTCACGCAGCTCGAGTTTTTATTTTGTGATGATTTTTTTCAGTGTGTCTGTGCGGGTGTTTACATGTATTGGTGTTGACAAGCTCTTCAGCAGTACCCCCTTCATTGTTTGACAGGCAGATAGCTGGGCTGCTCTGCTCCCTATTGTTAGGGGGGTGTCATTAAACCCTGCTCATACAGCCAGTTACATTGCCTTCATGTGTCCATAGACTGTCTGCAAAACATGAAGTTTGCTTCTTTATTTTGGACAACTTTGGTGTGATTTCCAACCTGTTAACATGAAGATAATCGTCTACTGTTTCTTTAAAAATACCATAAGGTGTGATGTTTGCAACAGTGAGAGAAGGACTTGATCGTTTTGACAAGCCGTTGTTTAGCGGGCTGTGGCACTCTGCTATTCTCCCCTCTCCTCTCCTTTGTTATGTGACTTTTCATTAAGTCCTTGTTGGGCAGGAGTACTTGTTAGCCACGGCACCATCGTTTTGTGGAGAAGAGTAGGTGAACTGAACTCAACCACATGCGCATAGACGTGTGCAGGGATACAAGAGGGCAAAGGCAAAGAGTGGGTGCTGCATACAGGTAAAATCATTTTTTGGACTTTCTCTCTCCCTTGATGTTATATGCTTTAATAAAATCAAAGCGTTGTTAAGGAATTTTGGAGTCCAGCACTGTTAATAGATCATTTTGATAAACATTTTTGTAAATTTTCAATGTATAACTGCTCCATTTGAAGGCCTTTATCGGTCTTCATCCATCACTTTCTATTTGTTGTTGATTGGTTGTAGATTTGTTGGCCTGTTTCCAGTGAAAGTATAGCTCACCTGAAGGGTGTAACAGACGAGCGGGCAAACAGCCAGCCTCTCCACTATCCCACTCGAATCCATTTCCCACGTCTGAGGGAACCAGGACAAACCTGTGACATCACTTCCTGCTCAGGACAATCATCCAGGAACAAACTGAGAGCCTCCAGAAGCGCTATCTTTACCATAACAACTCTGAGTGCACCCTGAGGAACACACAGATCCACACACACAGGAGGAAGCTATTGTTAGCCTCGATCTGTGAATAAGCTCTGTTTATTGACATAATTTTCAGGCATTGTATGTATCTGTCTGGGTGGATGCTCTCACTTCCCCTTTGCTTTTCTGTCTGTCTCTTTTCTATTTTTTTAGCTTCATTGCTGTGAACTCCATTTGATTGTATTTTTCTATGGGTTTATGTGCTTGTGAATTCAAACAAGCTGATCTTCCAGCTTGTTTGATTTGTAAGAACAGATTAAACTTTTAGACTCTGATGGAGTCGTAGATGTCCAACAATGATGCTGTTGAGTCACAAGTCTAAAAAATATGTCCTTTGAGGTTGAAGGTGCTTAAAACAGTTCAGTACCATGCAAAGGTATGCATAAACGGTTAACAGTTGAACAGTTTGTTGGGTTACAACCAAAAATCCTTAAAGTATTTAAGGAGACTTTATATGATGTACACATGCAAACTTGTTCATATTTGTGAAGTGAAAGTTTTGTTTTCATATTTCTTACAAAAGAAACGCTAACAGCTTGGTTAGTACTTTAGGGTTTGGACAACTGGTCTGCTTATAATTTACACATTGAGAGATTAAGGTCAGTTTTACTGGATGGGGAGTGTGTTGAGTTTTATTACACGAATCTACCTGGATGTAAATCATTGTAGTTCTGGCTGTAGGTTTATAGTCTTCATTTTGGTGGAAGGTCAACTTTCCTCACAGTTAAAAGTCATTTGAAGCCTCTTTATTCTCCCTTTTTTTGTTTTGGTTGTTTATAAACTTGTGAAAATGATGTCACTATTACCATGCTTCATGTGGGGGATCATTTGTTCTGAGAAATGTTTAGTTATAATTTCCCCTCAACTAAAAGCCAAATGCATGGCTTCTAACAGAATTTAAAGCTTTATTTAAACAATGACTTTTTTTTTTGCTGCTCTTCAATGAAAGCTGGAATTGTGGAGCTGACTGACGTTTCTCGTTTGATTGTTCTGGTGTAATGTATGTTTTTCCTCTCCAGATGATGGGATAAATTTTCTTTGAGAGATGTTTAGAGCTCATAAGATTTTTTATAACCTAGCTTTGCTTTAAACTTCTGCACAACTTTATCCCTGATCTCTCTGCTGCATTCCTTTCTCTTCAGGATGCCGTTTGTTCTCAGGACATTTGTATTTATTCTGAGATTAAAATCCACAAAAGTGTATTATATTTACCAGTGAAAACACTTCTGAAGGTGACTGGTTTTCACATATTTTTAATAAGGAGAGTCAGATTATAGCAAGCTAAAAACAATTTAATTTGGAGTTGTACACAAAAGTTGATGAAGGGACATGAAAATGTTTGCATTTTGATGAACATTTTACAACAGCAGTCTTTATTTTCTTCAAAACACTAGTTGTATGTTCTGCTTTTTATCTGAATGACAAATATTGTGGGATTTTTATAGACAGCAAAGGTTGGAGTGTCTCTTACAGTTGCAGTACCACTTTTGGCCTGAAGGTGGGAGCAGTGGCTGCAGTTTCGCAGCCTCAGGCACATTTGAACCGTCTCTCTGAACAACTGGAACCTTTCCTTCCTGGGAAATGGACAAAATTAGTCATTGGGAACATGTGCAAGCTGTAGGAATGTTGAGCATAATCTTCTGTAAGGAGCTGTGAGTGTTTTATTTCAGCTTGTCTGCTGTCAATGAGGCCTTTTTAGGAACTGGTTTAATTTGTTTCCTCATCCTCTTTAATTTATTGTATGTTTTATAAATCAGTTCTGCTGAAAATGCTAGCAGTTGAATGCACAATGTCACTTACTTTTGATGCTCTTATGTATGCTTTTAATTGATTGACCTGTTGTTATGAATCTGCCTTTGGTTCCCATCAATCAATAATGGCAGGCCCTTAGTATTCCTGGATGAAACGAAGAACGGAAAAGTAGGGAACGAAAGAAAAAGAGAGTAGGATATTGATCAGGTGCGGTATGCATCAAATTCCAACTTTACCTGACCTTCCAAACTGCTGGCATCATCACTGCAGCACACCACTAATGTTCCTTTCTTCCCCTGCTTTCTTCCTGCCTTCCTCGCTCCACCGTCCTTTTGTCTCAGCTCTGTTTGGAGTGTTTGTATGTGTCTTTGTGTGTATGTGCACGCGTGTATGCTTGAGCTGCAGATAAAGCCTAAATTGAGCTGTTTTGATTGTTCGCTGAGAGTGCCCGCAGCACAAGGCCCCTTGGCTGAGAAGCGCACACACACACTTGCTCACGTTCAGTCCCTCTCCGCTTGTCTTTTTATTAAGCGGTACTGGCAACAGAGAGAAAAATTCTTGTAATTAGAAGTCAGAATAACTTTTTGTCTTAGGAATTAGGCAGGCTATTTGTTAATACCCATCTCAGACTCTTTATCTTCATTTTTTTGCTACTACTAATCAGGGTGTACACATCTGTTTTTTTTTTTAAATCTAGCTTGAGGCTTCACTGTAAGAAGAGTGTTTACTGGAAGGTTACTTGGAGAAAAACACATTTTAGACGCTTGAAATGTTACTTCAGCATAAGCTGAATCAAGGCCATGTTTTGCATCAAATATTTAATAGTTTGGATTTTTCTAATTCTTGATATGATTTAATTAAAAAAAAGAATAGTTCAAATAACAACTGAATATTCTATATCTGCAAACAAATAGTTACAACGCATTCAGACAATATTTCTAAACTGTATTCTGATGCCACAGATACCTTTTTTTGGAGTTGGCTGTGAAGGCATCCCTCTTTTTTAACTTTTTCTAAATGACTAACGTGTGAAAACTCAGAAATGGCCCCACCTACTCGCTTCCTGTTTACTTTTCATATTCCAAGTGGCGTGAGGTTGGTTTATCACACCCTTTACTTGTTTAGTGAGAACATTCATGAATTTACACCTTCACTTAAGATGAAAGATTATGTTTTTTAAAGCTATTGAATTTGTATGCAGGTATAAAGAATCCACAAACTGAACTAATGGGGTTATGGAGTGCAGCCATTCTTTTTTGTAATTATCAAATTTTTTTAAAAAAGGAGATACTTTTAGCAAAGTAATATTATTGAATTAACAATAATCCTAGAATGTGAAAGAACTCAATACTGACAGCCTTGCTATTCGGTTAATATAATCACTATTAGGGCTGTAAGATATGTCCAAAATTTATATCATGATACATTTCTTAATTTTGGTCGATACGATATAATTTCGATATCGATGTCGGAAAAATAAAACCCTTAGTAAAACAGCCAAGAATGCCTACAACAGATGTCTATACAAACTTATGACAAATATTTTGCAATATTTATAAAAATCCTCTAACATAACATTTAATAAATATTAGCTTTGAAAAACAAAAACAGATAAAACTACTGGAACCTGGATCGTCAGTCACTGACCAAAGCTATGATTATAGACTGTGATTTATATTGAAATATTGAAAATGTGTGTAAAGGTCTAATCTCCAATATTGAATTAAACCATATCGCCATTTATATTGATAGTGAAATATTGTCCATCTATAGTCGCTATACGGACACACTCACACACAATACCATACAGTAAAATCCAGAAAATCAATTTCTTAATCGTCAGTTGTTAAAGCAGGTTTGTGGCCTGTAGGGATTTCACATTACATTTACTTTAATGTAAAGTATCAGTTTCTGCTTGTTTTTAGATCCCAACACCCGCAGAATATTTCGTTTTTATGTGCACAACAAAATGCACAACGAAATTAAAAAATGACACCAATACAAACAAAAGAAAACCCACAACTAAAAAAAATCTCTATTTAGGAACATTTAAGGTTCTTATGTTTGAGAGAGGGCACCAAACCAAAATTTAATGTTACCTTGTGCATTTTTCAGCACTAATATAGTATCCTATTGATTTGCATTTAGCTAAGTTAGCGACCATCATCAAGCTGAACGTAAAAACCACTGGTACTGTAGGAGAAGCCATCTTTCTGCAGCTTTCAGCTGCTCCTAAACAGTACAGGGTATTTGAGATGCAAGAACATACTATTGCTGTAAAATAGCTGCTCTGACCAGATAGGTTCCCCAACTGTTATTAAATTAATACTTGTTAAGAAATATATATGACACACCTTCTTGGATGGCTTTGATTGACATGTAGTTGGGAGAAATCTACATGATTAAACACCAACAACTACTTGGGCATTAAACAACAACAATTGCAAACGAACAGAATGTCAAAAGGCCGGAGTGATCAACTCTCCTCCAGGGCTGCTTGTGTTTTTTGGTGACAGGAAAAATTTTTTTGATCAGCTGGACAGTATTGAGCAGCATGAGATGGTGTCCAAAGGTAGTGTATTACTTTAGGCTGTGGTCACTCTGCAAAACTCCCTGGCATCTCATTTAAAGATATTGAACTTTGCTGTATCTTGATCCCTGCAATCATGCCTAGCTGGTGTAACAGTAATACCAATTGCCTGATCTGAGAGGAATATATACAAGGTTTTGCTCCATAGAATGCCACTTGACAAATTTTGCTCCATCTGGAAGATTTGATGGGATTGCTTTTAGGAGAGTACTGTTTGTGTTTGCATGAATGTTGGCATGCAAAAACAAAATGGAACTGGATGTTTTTCTCCGGCTACATTCATACCAAAAAAAACAAAACACAAATTCACTCCAGGGATAATGTCTGTCTAGGTGGATAAAGTAGTGCTATTGTAATTCGATAGATGGCTTTCCCTAAGATAATCTGCCTTAAACAGATGATCATTTTGGGAGTAGATTTGATTGATGTGGGACAGGCAGAAAAAGAACAAGGGAGCAGGAGACAGACTGAGTGTATTTTAAGTCCTGTGTGTTTGTGTGTGAGAAAGAATGACAGAAAAAGGAAATTGAAAGGGCTCATATGGTTACGAACATCATTTGTTGCCAGCTGGACCCAAAGCGATGCTCTAACTGGGACTCCTCTCTTTCTCTGTGTCTCTTGTCATTGTTCATTTGACTTTCCATTCCCCCCCCCTTTGTTGTGTATCATTCATTTCACAGCATTTTCATTGGCCTGTGCTCTTTGTACGTTTGACTTGCATGATTTCAAAAAGATTTGTCCCTGTTCATTTTGAAGGCGAAATGCTGGCACACTTGGGTGATCTTTTCAGCAGTCTGAAACATTCAGTTTGAGTCAAGGTTACACGTGACTCTGCACAGACAAAAAGATTTTTGGTTTAATTAAGGCAACAGCAATCAGCTTTAGTGTACCTGGTCAAGGTTGAATGTTTATGGGGGGATTCAGTTGGCAAAACGTTTGAATGCTACGAACCCTTCGTGAAATTCAATGACGGCAAAACAAAGAAATGTCTTGCTCAAGTGGCTCCTTTCAGTGGAATTAGTTATATATAGGAGGTTTCATGTGTTCAATGTTCACATTTGATAACCTTTTGCCATGTGACTTCTAACAAAACTAATGTTTAAAATGATTTATTTTCTGGTGTACTACTTTAAACTATTTTGTTTTTTCCTTGAATTTGACATTTCCTGTATTGACACAGAAAACACTTTACTGCAGGAAAAAAAAGAAGAGGCTTCTCTGTTTTTGCTCACTTACATCTGCAGTGGGTTTTGTGTTATCCCTGTCTTGCTTTCTGTTCCCCTTTCACTCTGTCGTCTCGTTCCCTTCTCCCAACATAATCCTCGGCTCAAGCCCCTGGGTTGCCGTAGAAACATCAATAACATTCCTGCTTGACAACATCTTAGTGCATTAAAGTGGTCGTTGGGAGACTCAGCCTGAGCGAAGCACACAGGCTCGCTGTAACCTATATCTGGAAGATTCCTGCGTAAAGTAGCAATGAAATACAATATAGACACTCCTGCTACTTTATTGCCTTATACTTTGCTATGAACTGCCCCAAATTCATTGTACCATAGATTTAGCCAGATGTTGTAAGTGTTGGGGTTATATTGACATGATAGTTTCACATAGTTGCTGCATACTTTGTTTTGGGCTAGCAGACATGTAATTCACTACTCATATCTCTATTTTTTTTTCAATATTAATATCATATTAACAGCGATTTGCTCACTGGATGTATTTTCATTTTAAGGCCGCTCTTTGTAAACACAACAAATGTGTAAATCGCAGTCACATAAACAGTTTCTGAAATACTTAGACTAGCATGCTAGCAGTGTCGCTTAAACTCATAGAAACACTATTATCATATGCTACTGAGTTGTATGGCAGATATACAATATTATAACTAGGGAATAACAGTAGAGGGCATCATATCTTTTTTAATTAAGTAATGATGTTTAAGGAACACGTAATATTACTGACTGAACACATCGACAGCAGTGATTATTGGCTGTTGAAAGATGAGGGCTGTTGGAAAATTGTGGAGGAGTCTTTGGTCATGGCTCTAAATCTGCTTTTTTATGTTGTAATGAAAGGCAGGTTCTAGCACTGCACTTTTTAGCGTTCTTGCAACCAAAGAAAACCTGCCGTGATTATCTTATACAGTTTGACAGCACAGCTGCTCCTGGAGATGCACCACAAGATCTGAAAGACAATATAGACGCAAGCCAATGTTCTTTCAGGATCTTATACGATCCGCAGAAGCAAACCATGCAGCCCGTAGGGTCATTACAGCCCATTTCAATTAGGAAATCAAAGCAATAACCAAACTACTAATAAATGAGTAGCCTAAATAATGTAGAGTTTTCACATTGGCTGTGATGAACTAGAAACATGAAAGAAAAATATGATTTTTGATTTGTGTAATAATTTATCGAGTATGAGAATTATCTCAAACACAGAACCACAAGAACCTTTATAATGGTTCATTCAGACGAGGCACGGTGTTTGCGGCGAGGGCGGTGGAATTACGTAGTATTCCTATGCAAACTGCGTGGAGAAGGGCGGGAAAGTTGCCAGCTGTGAGTCCCACATGGTGAAGGCGTTCACTGCTTCGCTCTCACCTCCTGCTACTAGATAGAACTAGGCCTGTCGCGATAAACGATAAATCAATTAATCGCACAATAAATAAAAACTATCGACGTCATTTAATTTATC
>JAUZNJ010031255.1:0-24717 GCA_034780135.1 Jordanella pulchra | reverse complement strand
AGACCAACTTCCTTTTAGCTTATAACGGTTTTTATTTTCTTCATTTATTTATTTATTCAACAAGGCCTTTATGGATACTGGTGAGGACCAAATAGAAAACTAAACAAACACAAAAACCTCTCTGAAATCTTTACTATTGGTCCTGCATTGAGTTTAGTCCTGTGGCTAAAGCTGGAGATGCCCTGGCTGGGTGACGCCAGTGTAAAAAATCTGTTGTGAGATAAGATGAGACAGACTAACATCCTGCTGCATACAAATCAATTTTACAAAATGGAAGAAATGCCCCACTTTTTAAAAACACTGACCTAACAAGTCTGCTTCTAATAATTATGAATTTATACATCAATCAGGTTATATCTTAAGTGAAACAAAACAAAGCTTACAGTTAGCTCTGATGTGAAACTAATGAACTACTCACTCTTTAGTAATCAGTCCCCTCGGCCCTGTGGGTGTGGCCAACTTCGGGTCAATACCATGGGAGGCCAAAATGTGTCTCGCTGCTGGACTCAAACGCAACCTGTGCTTGAAAGAGACTGTTGTAAATGTAGGTGAAAAAACCCACATGGGTTAAAAAAAACATAGTGTAAGGAGTTCAAAGGTAAGCTTTTAAACTTACTATAACCAGACTTTAGGTGCATGAGGCAACGTCAAAATGAAAATAATGACTAGAACACAGGACAGCTAGACAATTGTGTTTCAAGATGAGTGTGGTTTCATTCTATTAGAAAGATCCTCCCTCTGAACTCCATAAAAGAGAAAAATGAACTTTTAAGGAACAACCATTGCATCCAAGTCCTAGTTTCCATTCTAGTCAGCATGAGTCTCCAGAAAGAAGTGACCCTTTCACCTCAAATCTGGGGATGAACTCGAAGGAACAGACTGACTTGTGAAATAGGAGGCCTGAAACTTGTAGCATGACAAAAAAAAAGTTTTTTATTTATAATGTCTTCAAGATGAAGAACATAATTTTGTTAACAAAAAGCTTGTCGCACATCTCACAACAAAGCCCATTCTAACCAAAGTCTGGTCTGTGGCCTAAAACTGAAGCTCTGCCACTATTCACTGAATCTTAACATTACCAATTAATAATCCCAGTAATAACTTGAATCTCTATAAATGCATCAATATACTTCTAACTGTAACTGTAAACTTAATATTTAAACATGCTTTAAGCTACACTAGACAGATTTAATTTGTACGGCTCAAGAGACCAAAATGTGAGACTCACGGCTCTGATGGGATTGGTTTTGGTAGAGGGCTTGGAGATGGAATAGGAGGGGTCATCACTGAGGCACTGCCAGTGTCTGAGGCAGATGGAGCTGCAGATGGGGATGCAACATCTGGAAGCGGGATCTCAACCTGCTTCCAGTCCTGCCCTTCTTCTACCATTAGGGCAATGAGAGTACCAAGGCGCACGTTGCGACTGCCCTCCTCCATCTGCAAAGAGGGCAAGCAAACCACTTCAAAATCTAAACGGAAACAGATTCTATCATGAGGGGAAGAAAAATGGTGAAGGACTCTTGTGCAAGGTAGAAAATTGCATAAGCTAAATAAGGGAAGCTAATTCTGAGCTCTGATGTTAGTTGGAATCTCTTCTCACTCACTAAACGTTTTGAGAGCCATTAATGAGGAACCTCTGTCATCCTCTTTACAATTTCATAACTTAACTGTATGATCCTTTAGAAAAACCACACTGAGGCACACCAGACTTCTTAAATGCAGTGTTGCTATGGTTCTCCATGCTGTTAGCCATCGATTATCTTGTTACTTAGTAATCCAAAACCAATACAAGCCTTTTGTTGATCTCCCTAAGTTACGTGGGTTGTTGCTTCTCAAATATAGATCCATCCACCTGAAGACTGGCACAACAGAGCATCTGGCAGGCTGCACTTTATCACTTTATACAAGGGTACATGCTCAGTAAAAAATGAAAACAGAAAAAAAGAACAGGTGAGGAAATGCACTTGGCTGTGCTGTTTTATTAAACTAGCAAAGGAGGATTATAACCAGAACTGAGCCCTTAAGAAGATTGGGAAACACACTCTCTATTCGTGTGAGTTGGTGAAATCAAAAAGCAGAACTCCAATGATCAACTCACCAAACTGGAAATAACAACAGAGTGAGAACACCTGAGCCACAAGGTTATGCCTACACTACCCTACTTTTGTGGTTTTAAAGAGGACCCGAGTGTCCTGCAGCAAAGATACAGAGATAAATGCGGATGGAGCTTTAAATAAATCTGTACGTCTGAGTCCCATTAAGCACTGCTCTACACAATAAAGTTATCAGCCAATTCAATGCGTCAACGAAAATAGGAAAGAGAACAACTGACCCTTTTATTATTAACCAACAGGTTACATAAAATTTAAGCTTCAACATAAGAGTATACTACTATCTATTGAATAAATAAGGGTTGTAGAGTGGTGCAGTGTGTGGCACTGTTGCCTTGGAGCCTGCAGGTCCTGAATTCTCTCCAGTTTCCTCCTACAGTCCAATAGCAGGACTGTTAGGCTGCTTGGTATCTCTAAACTGCTGTCAGGTGTTATTGCGGTTGTTCGCCTATGTGTTGCCCTGCAATAGACTGTCCGCCTTCTTGGGTGTACCCCACCCTATGCCCACATACAGCTGGAGCTCACACCCGGTGACTCTGACAGACAACCGGTAGATGCTGGATGAGTTAAAGAAATATACATAAAGTAGAGGAAATACAAGCGCTGCTGGCTAGAAATTTTAAATGACGGTAAATGGTTTTTATCAGAATGCCAATATCAGAGATTTTAGAAGCAGGCCGAGATAATCTGATATTGGATTTTTTGGCTCATTCCAAACCAAATTTAATATCAAATTGGGACATCCTTAATCTGGACAGTTATTTAGTGCGAAGCTAAACCTAGACCATACACAATCGGAAATAAACAACAAAAAAATTGGGACTAATGTTGAAGATTAATAAAGACACAAATGAAGACTGGGCCTGCTGACAGTGTTCACGGCCTGAGGATATGGACTTTTAAAAATTGAATTAGTCTATTAAAGATGCTTTATTGTAGTATGGGACAGAAGAAACTTTAAACAGATGTGGGTTATATGTGTATAATCAATTTTAAGACTTGCTTAAAATTAAGCAGAGCATTTTAATGGGCCTGCTTAATACTTATAGCTGTAAAACTGTAAACCTTACTGGTTAAGAAATTACAGTACTCTTGCAAATCTTTCAATCTCAGAAAGATCCAATTTCCAAGGATGCCTTAAAAATACATAAATCATGAATGTTTTATCCACATATAGAAGAGTTTTTAAATCAAATTTAAAAATCAAATTGAGGTACATAAACATTTTTAAATTTAATCACTCGAAAAATTGAAAAAAACTTGTTTTAATGGAAGTCAATCAATTCTTCTACAGTCACCTGCAAATTTTAAGCTCAGTTTTTTTGTTAAACAATAACCAACATTTGGTTTAATAAAGGTTTAATAACATAGATGAACAGCTCTAGTGTACGACTTCTAAAATTTGATTTTTTTTTTCCCTGTGTAAATACGAAGTGTTACCCAAACCTGCTTTTTGCACATATGCACATTTGCATGAGTCTAGTCTGTCTGGTTTTTCCGAGTTTAGAATTTCCACACCTGTCTCCAGAAGCAGGAGGTGATAGATGAGGGTAAGGATAAGGGCCTCTTTGGGAAACACAGCACTTGGTACATTTCCATGGAGATCAATCAAAAAGGTCTCGGAAGGATTTTTCCGAGCAGATGAAATACCTTTCCCACCACAGATACCCAATGCACTGTTTTCAGAAACTGCCTCCTCCAATGTTTTTGTGTCTTGTCCCCATTTCTTAGTTTAGCATTGTGAGGATCTACTTAGAATCTTCCTAAAATCCAGCTGAGC
This sequence comes from Jordanella pulchra, assembly GCA_034780135.1. NCBI lineage: Eukaryota > Metazoa > Chordata > Actinopteri > Cyprinodontiformes > Cyprinodontidae > Jordanella > Jordanella pulchra. The sequence goes on along the minus strand of JAUZNJ010031255.1, from coordinate 20,826 downwards.
AAAATACAGTGTTTATTATGGCCTAACTAATCTGCTGTTACCTCAATGGACTGTCATAGGAGCCCACTGTTATAAAGGGGCGGATCTAGAGGGGCCATGGCCACGCCTCGGCAATCATTAAAAATCTGGTGTGTCCTTAGTGATTTTTTTTTTTTAGAAAGTTGTTGTGCGTGTTTATTTTCCTGTTTGTTTTTGATCAGTATTAATTGACCATAAGATGTTTTTTGGTGCTGTTTCCAGCCAACCCTCATTGCACATTGGTCCCAGTCAACATTTCCTAGAACTGCCACTGGTGTTATAAGGCCAGTAACTGGTTTTAGCTAACTTGTAAAAATGGGCAACTTCTACCGAAGGTTGACTGTTACACTTCAACTGGAGAACCACACTCTCATAGGTCAGTCTTTTTACTACTGTGCAAATCCTTAAACTGAGCTTATAACAACATGAAATACTAACTACTAACAGTTTTTATTGTTAATCCCGTGAGAGATGCCAAGAAAACATGTTGATGCTTATATTAGCCAAAGACTGTTTTCTATATACAAATTTCAACCAGTATTACAGAACAAAGTGGTGGTCTGAGTGTGATGAGAGCAGCAACGTGAGATGAAGTCTCTCCATATTCAGAATGTTTGAGAGAAAAGCCTAGTTTAGCTCATATCTATTGACTGTGGATCTCAAGATATTAGCGCGCTTGATACCAGTTTATCCAAAGCATAAAACTCCAGATAAAAAAACAGTTTTTTTATGTTTCAGATAAGAGAAACCATGCAATTTATGTTTGAGCCAAAGGAGTCCTGTGTTAGTTATTGGAATGGCTGGTTCTCTTGTACAGCGGCATACTTTAACATGATCACGCATTAGTTGCTCTAATCATTGACATTGGTTGTGGTTTCCAAACCTTTAATGTTCGGACCACCTTTTATTAACAAAAAAGTTTTTGCACCCCTCAGTCTCTAACCCCACCCTGACAAAGAAAATGCAACAGTAGCAAAATTGAATATTGAAATAAAATCAACAAAAATCTAAATTAAATCTCTAAACTATCACCTTTAAACGTGTAATTTAGCTGTCTATTCTACTATGTAACAGAATTTAACACTGCTATTAATACATTCATTATTAAATTAGTAAATAAAAAAAGCACAACTCTAAAGCTGGTTTATTTATTTAATTCATTTCTAAAATATGCCTTGCAATTGCACTGTGTTTTCTCCTAGGGTTTGGGATCCATTGATTTTTGGCTTAGCTTGTTTGATTTAAAAATCTTTTAATTTTCTTATATTTACATTTCATAAACATAATTTAGCAGAAAGTGGTATTTCATAGGATTCAAGCATGTCTCTGTAATCCTCATGAAACCTGTCATCTGAACAACAGCCCACCCCCTGATAAAAAGAAAAACAAGTGGGGAAACTCCATTCTCCACACGCGATTGTTAAACTGACCCCCCTGGAAGCACCTACACAGAATGGGCTGTGCTTGCACAGTAACCAAATGCTCTCTTTCTCCGATCAGTGAGAGATAATGTGAGGCAGAGGGATTAATTCTGCTCAAAGCTGAGACCAAATGGCTCTTTACTCCCCTATTCTGCATAATTAAAGTTAATTTTACTTTTTTACCTAATGTGTAAGTCATGAAAATGCAATGTTCAGCTGCAAAAGGTGTTTGACTTTGTTTAGCCTTCATAATATTTTATAGTAAAGTAATACTCTGCAGTGCAAAAGGAAAAATGTCATCATATTTACCTGGTTATGGTTCACTTTGAAAGGCTTAAAAAGGCATGGTTTAGAATCTTTAATAATACAAAAATTAAAATATTCCCAAAATTCTTAAAAGATTGTTCCTTAATTAAAATGTAAAAGATAACTCAAAGTTATTCTTTCTCTAATTGTAAAATTAGGGATTGGATCACGTCAGCAAATGTTTACCTGCATATGATCTATTTTGTTGTCAAACAGCTCAGGATTAGTTTTAATAATCTAAGGTGTTACATTTTGCACAATCATACAGTCATTTGAAAATAACTTAAATCTTTCTTCCCAAAAGCCGATTGCTGATTTTAAATAGTGGTGAACAGAGTGGAAAGTTTTTGGTTGCTCAGTTAGTTTGATTAACTTGAGCATAAAAAAAACAAATGAGCATCTGCTAAAAACATATTGTTAATTGTGTACAAACTAGATATGCGTATTCTAACAAACAGATGTCTACGCTGCTGTGTTATGGGACTCAACACTGCCATCAAATGGTTACAGACATCCTGTATGGAAAGTGGATATTTCTCACATCAGCCAGGGTTCTGAAAACCTTAAAGTTCTTATTAAGAGAAGTGACAAAACATTTAGTCAACTAATAGTGATGTTTAACCAAACTAATGTTGTCAAATGATCAGGATTCAGAAACAGCACTCCACTAGCATATATCTGAATAGCAACAGGTTTAGTCTTGACAAAATATTTGACCTTTAACTGAACAACTTTGAATAACTTACATTTGACAGGTAATATATGTACAGTGGAGGAGTCTGATTCGGTTCAGGATATCAGCAAATGGTGCCAGACTTGCACAAAAACTCTTAAGCTTTCGAACAAAGTTCTGCATTTTACTTATGCTTCTTCTATTAGAGGAGGATGGATTTTTACTAGACTTGAATATGAGCGATATATAGAATCATGAGGGACTGCGTTTAGGAAGTGAGAACATCTGGTTCTGATCAATAAAGCATGACAGATACACGAGTATGACTCCCCTCCCCTCATCAGTGATGCTGTCACATTTCAGTGCAATTTCTAGCACATAAAGTATCACAGGATGACAGAAAAACCTGTAAGATCAGATAAATCTTTCTCAGCAACCACAACTGTTTTGATAATACTTGACATCAGTACAGAATAGCAAAAGTTGTTGTCAGAGAGACATGAAATGTAGAGATCAACAATTAATGGTTTTTAATTATTCAATCCAGTCACAAACTAGTCAAACATATCAGAGGGCTTTTAATTAATCAGTATGAAATATTCCCTGACATGTAAATAAGTACATGTAAAGATAGAAATTTTAAATTTTGTGCCATGTTTTTAAGTTAAAAGCTTATAACACAGTGCGCTGATTTTCAGATTCATGTCATTTTCTTTCCATTTAGAGTGATCCCTGTTCATTTATTAGAGATAATAAGCATTTAAAAAAAAAAAAAAGGAGAAGAAGAAAATCCTTCCGGGGTCCCGATTTCTATGTCTACTGACGCCTGTCATGGAATTTGGCCACAGGCAAATAATTATATTAGCCTTTAAATTAGAAACCCTGTGGGTGCTTGGAGGGCTACACCACAAAGGGCTAATGTGCTCTGATCTGAAACAGGACCGTGGAAATGTTCTAAAATGTGTAAAATCCTGCCAAGGTCTGCGGTTATCACCATTAATCCTACAAACACACAGAGACACACACAGTCTCAGAACAAGTACAACAGCTTGGGGCTCGTTGAATGCGGACCATCTTTCTTTGCCAGCTAAAGCCCCTACCCCCAATTCTTGGGTGGTTGCTATGGAAACTATCTTATCCCCAGTGTGGCTAAGACGTAGAAGAGAATGGTAGCCAGTGATGTGATAAGAAAAAAGACATGACACAATCATTTCTATTTGACAAAGAAGTATAATGCAATATACACAATAGAAAAGCACTAATAGGAAAATGTTTTTGTGGTGGAGAATGGTTGTAGAATATTTAATTGAAGCTCATTCATTTTAAACAAAATGAGGAGGAGCCCAGAATACAGATTAAAATACAAGGAACACAATGTTTGCCTGTGTGCATCTATAATAACAAACATTACTTTATTTTATTTTGTAAAGCAAGCTCTCAAGTGGTGGAATTCCATTGAATGACAGCTGATTCCTCCATTTCTGACAGCTTGTTAAAAATTTTAACAATTAATAAACACTCTAGTGAGACAGAGAAAAACATTTGGTAGTGAATTTAACTTGTCACTGCTTTTCTGTCTCTACAAAGGGAACGCAAATTAAACATGAGTTGTTATTAGCATATCCAAGGAAGGATCCCCCAATAGGAATAAACAGCACCGTGGCCTCTGTGGATATGATCCAAAACAAAGTTATGCACAAGTTACATCTCTTACCATGATTTTAGCCAGAACACCATCATCATTGGATTCCATGGTAACCACCGCCTTGTCGGTCTCTATCTCACATAGAGCATCACCTGCTGCCACGGCCTCACCTGTCAAAACACAGAACCACGTCCGAGAACTTATAAGAGACACATTAATGTTCATTTGGCATTCAACCAGCCAATTATGAAACATCATCTTCATTATTAAAAAGGTTCTGAGCTAAGCTAAAGTGCAGATGAATCACTTGAGCTGTGACTGGAATACATGAATAATAATCCCTGCTGAGAGATCTGCTTACACTAAGAACAAACTTGAAACTTTAAAATTAAGGAAAAAAAATCCATTAAGGAGGATAACAGGAACATTTCTGCATGCTTTGAATATAGAATACATAACTTTATGTCTTAAGGAACAATGTGCAACTGGGAGATACAGCAGGTGTGATAGTAGATTCTCAGAATTCTCAGAACCTCAAACAGGCTTAAACTGGAAGGCAAATAGACTTTCGCTCAGTTTTTGGAAGATATTTCGACACCTATCCAGGAGTCTTTGTCAGTTCTGTAAGCTGGCTGATGCAAGCCAACAGAATGGGGATGTAGAAAAAAAATACAGACGCCTCTGGTCATTAGCTATGTTTTCAGTATGAGTGAAAAGAAAAATGGATGGGATTATAAGGAACAGTGCTGAAAATTCCAAGGAGTAACGATTAGAGACCCCCACAGACTAAGCAATATTGGATTTTTACAACCCATTGAGAACCAATGACCCCTGAGGTTTGGTTTGAGGTGAAGTTCAGTATTAAAGATTTAACAAAAAGCTTCAGCTCCACCAGAAAGGAGCGAAAATAAACCCTACTTTTGTACAAAATAAAAATTAAAGGATGTGTTACCATCACCTTTAATAACAGAAAAAAAACACACAAAAAAAAGCTCAAATCAAAACTTAAAAACGGGGTATTTATTTAGAATATTAAAAAAATGTGCTCAAGTAAAATGATTTAAAACATACACTTTTTCTCCTTTCTTATGTATCTAGGAGCTTAAGGTAAATGGTTCAAATGAAGCCACAAGAATACATGGCAACAAAGCAGGGCAGCCAATGAGAACAAAGTGTACACAGTGTACCCATGTGTACGAGAGCGAGGCTAAGACACCTGCCCAAGAGGAGTTGCTTTGCAGAAAATAGTAGCCTCATTGAGTCATTTAAAGAGCTGCTCCACTATTTAAACTTGTTGGCCAGAGCTGCTTATGGTCCTTAATATGGGGAAAGAAAATTCTGAGCTTTTAGCTATGCTTACACAAAAATGGAGATCAAACTTTAAATGTTTGCAAAAATAAAATTCAACTACTATTGTATCACAAAAAATGCATCCATTACTTATTTCATTCTCATGAAGGAACTACAAACATGTGCTCCATTTACCTTCTTTCTTCAGCCATTTTACTATGTTCCCCTCCTCCATAGTGGGGGATAGGGCAGGCATTTGCACTTTGAGTGGACTGACACCTAGAGGAGAGAAAGAAGGCAATCCTATTGTTATTAAGATACAAGCAATGAAAAGGATCAAGAGTAACACCTTAAAATTAAAAAGCAGCAACTTGGATGTCATAATGAATGGAGTCAAAAGTCTAAAGGCAGAACGTTTGGGAAGTAACTAGAACTGAGTGGATCAACACATCCAACACACAGCTGAAGGATGAGAGTTAGCAGCAAGTCATGTTTAACAGCGGACCTGACAACTGCATCAAAACAAAGAGGTTTTCATCTTTTTTAGTTGTTTGAGCAAACATGCGTCACTGACAGCAGTCAGCCAGATGTCAAGAGGTCAACTGGCTCTAAATAGCCTGATGGACAGGAAAGATCTTTCTCATTTTAACAACTTTTCCTCCTCATCTATACTATTTTTCTGGTCTGTTTTCTGTTTATTTTATTTTTTTTTTATTTAACCTTTATGGGCGCAGGCCATACATTTTAAAAAATGTTTTCCTATTGGTCATATAGACCTAGAGAAGGTAGATGTTTGGTGAACAGGGGCTGTAAGCACAGAGGCATAGGGGTATGTTTAGCATCAATCATCAACATAAATCCAGATGACAATAGCAAGGCCATTTTTTCTGACACATTTAATCTATGCCTACATTGCAAAAACGATATAAAAATGAGTAAAAACTTATTAAAGTAGGTGTTTACCTTTAACTTTAAAAAGGTAAATTGGATGATCTGCAAATGGAATGAGCATTTTTATCCCTAATGTTAATTAGACACTATGCCTTTGAGACAAAGAGACTGAATTTTTTTTTCTTATTTTAAATACAAATCGTCTTATTACATTTGTTAAGTGTCTCTCTTTGCTGCTCATTTGAAGAAAAAAAAAAGACGTATTTTAATAAAGACTGACATACTTAATAGTCATTTTTTTGAAATGTTATAAGACGTGAATTTAGGTTAACCACATATTATTATAAAAAAAAAAAACATCTTTTTATCCCTACTCTCTATTTTTAGATTACTAAAGATTCAAAGGTGAGAAATAAGAGTTTGTCTAAGATACTATCGCAGCATCGCAGTAACTACTCAGAAAAAAAAACAACAACAAACATAACTATAATATAGCAGGGTTAATATTGAAATAGAAATGAATAAAGGAATTACTGGGGTTTAGGGTCCTATTGATGCACAGACAGCAGGAAGCAGGATGTAAGAAATGCTAAAAGCAAAAACTAGGTAAGAGAGTAGATATTCAAAATAGACTAAAGCTAATATTTTAGTTGATTATTTTAACACTTTGAAAAAGACTCAAACTGAATCAGAAAGAACAAGCTTTAAGAGATATTTGGACTCTACTGAGTGAATTCTTGTAACTGTCAGAGAGTTCTAGGAATCCCAATGTGTCGCTTTGTCCAAACCACACAACTAAAACTGATAAGCAATAAACACAAGAACACTATTTTGAAGTAATTGACTAAGTTTAAAAATAACTTTCTTGCATTAACTATCCAAACAAATTTAAGTCCTTATAAAATGAACCAGTTAACCAAATAGCAGAGAACTACTGCCATCTGCTGGATGGTAGCAGTGAAACAAGTAATGTTTTGTTTTATTCTAATCAATCATGCATATCTTTTAATGCCTCCATATATGAGGAGGTTAACTTTTAGTTTTTTAATTGAGAAGACAAGAGAGTATAACCATTCCAACTTGATAAACATGGTGCATCATGGGACAACTGTAAAGAGCATTTTTCATTGCTTTTTAAAACCTAAAAATATTTAACTTTTTAAAATCAAGCATAAAGTTATAAAAAAGAAAACATGATTCCAAAATGTTTAACATCTTTAAATGTTTTAGTATATCTGAAGCAGACTTGGATTTGCCACCAAAAATAAAGCTGGAATACCTCGGACAGAATGTCTTTCATTGTGAGCTTGCTTTACAATTAACATTAACAAACCAAAGCAAGGTTTTTTGTGAATTAAGGCATAAAATCAAACAGAAACAATTGAAATCTCCATCCCACTTTCTTCAAGATCATTTTGCTTTCCCTTTTTAACATCTTACAATAATTATATGTGTAACAGTATTAAAACACTTTTGTCTTTGTTTTTAAATTTACATTTCAAAACGTATCTGAAAAGTATTCTATTCATTCTAAATGGACTCTTTTTTATTTTACTTTCTTGCTAGTTTCTCACCCCTGCTGGCTGTCAATCTGAAAACAGTCTTTTCTACTCTTTTACTCCTGTTGTAATAAGGAAAAAGACATAGCACACATCGAACACCTGCAGGATAACCCACTCAGTTCTTGAGTTGGGCACCTTGGCTTTTTTAAACAAATGGACACATTTTTCTTTCCTATTCCTATTAGAGGTAGATACGTCAGCTGGGCCATATTTGTGGATGATATTAACATTTTATTTTGTTGTATTAGCATTGGCCAATCTCTGCAGGTTTTATTGATGCCTCAGTGATTGAGCAGCAATGTCCTGAGATCCAGTGAACCTAGGACTAGCTTATTTAATAACATCGATTAATCAAATTGTCCATTTATAAAGATTTAATTTTTGGAAAATAAAAAAACATCCACAAATGTATTTCTGTTGACATAATTTTCATCACTTTTTGTTTTTAGATGTGTACTTATAATTAATAACCTAGCTCACTGTGTAACAATACTAGCTGCAAACATTTTATTTGTTACATGTTCATTGTTTTTTATGAAACGTTGTTTTATAAGCATGTTTATCTATTTGAATTGGATTGCCCTTTAAATGAAGGTTACCTCATAAATAGGGATGATTGAAATAATAGCTGTTTTTTGAAAGTAATGTGTGTCATGTTTCATTGTTATTACGATACATAAAGGGGAAAAAATACAGATAAATCAGATTTGGTTGGAAAAAAAATCAGATATTAGATATAAGAGACTTGTGTAACATTTGTTATCATTGTGTCAGTTCTATCATATAAACGGATGAAGAAAAAGCAGCAATCGCCCCCACATATAAGGGGTTGGTTAGATTGATGTCATAATAACCTGTTCAGGCATCGGTCTTAAAATTAAATCTGGATCAGTCCATCTCTGATTGCTATACAGTTCATCCATATGAAAGTACACAATGCTCTCGCGTTTTTGTATTTCTAATTCCTTCTATAAAAGAGTATTTTTATAGTCAAAGACTTAACATAGGTGTTACATCCCCAAACGTAACATTACTAAAGAAAAAAGGCCATTTGCAAACAAAAAAAATAAAGTATTTCCAAACTGATTTAACATGCATATAATATATCAGATACAAAAACTTAGAATTGATCCGAAATGTCTCTAATGATCAGAACCATTAGAAGATATCCAAAGCTAAACTAAAATTATATACCAGATTATTGTTTTATATTCGTATCACGACGAATATGGTTAAATCAAGCACGGCAATAAATGACAAGTGGATATTCTGACACCTGGTCAAACAATGTCAAACGTATCGAAAACATATGAGACTACTGGAACCATTAAACGACGCTAGCAGAAAATGTCATCTTAGAAAAGGACAAAGGCTAACCCTACTATTACAGTTTGACACTCACCGAGGACCCATGGCGACTGGAAGAAATATCTCACACGGTCCTGACACGGCTGTCTGTGCCACAGACATTTGTTGAATTGAGACAACCTGATACCAAATAAAACTCCCTGACGACCCAGATGCAAGGAGGCCGCCATGTTGTCGTCCTCCAACAACGGGTAGAGGTGTCCATACAGTTGCCTGGCGAAAAAAAAAAAACTAGCCTAAGAACAAAATAACACTCAGGATTATCGAGTAAAGTGGAATGATTTATATTTTGTATGGAAATAATTATGTTGCCCTTGATTGTTTCTATTGTTTTTAAAAAACGAATTTATTGTATGATCAAATACTCTATCTTAACAAGTTTAAAGAGAAATAAAACGTATCGAAGATTATTCTTTTTATAGGTAAATATTTTTTAGAAATTACTATTACTTCACCGAATATAGGCGCATTATAGAAGAACTGAAGACCACACGTTTAAAACAAAAAATGACCTTATGCACCTCTTTTAGTTAATATGGTTTAAATCATGTTTTTATTTTCTAATGCCAACATAAATGGCTTTAGTGGTTTATAAAGATACAGTAGTTAACATTTGCCTTTTGTTTTTGAACCCTGACCATTTCCTGACAACAGATCTAAGGCAATGATGAACTGTTTCTTTTATTTAAGCCTTTCATTGAATTATAGTATTTTTGCTATGCAAAACACATTTTGAGAAAACCTTGAGTTTTTCAATTATTTTGACTGTCATGATAAACAAAATGAAATCTTAGCGAAACTAATCCTTTGAGGATAATTATATATTAGTCCAAAATTAAATTATCTAATGGTTGTGTCTTGAGAAAAAGAGTAGACAACAAGGTTGTCAATTTATCTTTGGTTGTTGTTGACTTGGTTGCAAAATAACTATTGTCCATAAACTCACAACAATTAGGCCTTCAGCTTTCCTTCTGTAAACTTAGCAAATTTATAACCAGTTGGACCTTTCATAGAGTGATAACGAGGGTTTCCAATAACTGAGAAAGTTATGAGTATTCTTCCTTATAGGACTTCTTCAGCCAAAGAGGATAAAAAGTGGGGTAAAAAAAATCCTTACAGAAAGGCTGGCTTTTGTAGATATAAACAGTGAAATATTTGTAAATCTCTAATGGCAGATAGCCACACAATTTACATCTTACGAAAAAATTTTGAAAGAACTTGTAAATGTATTTTATCCTTTGAAATAAAGTAGCTGTAAAGGAAGATAAACATATTCTGGCATTACTCCATCTGCCTTTAGGATCTTAGGATATTACAGATAATATAAATATGAATCCGAATATAAAATGGTCCCAATAATAAAAAAAAATTGCTATATCTATTTGGTTATTATCATTGTACTCCTGAAAAAATATATATTTGTCAGTTTACATGAACATGAATTGCATTATTATACTTCTACTGATTTACAAGAACCATAGCCTTATTTAAATAAGCATTATCTCCATTGGGTGCCCCCTAGTGGGAAGAATGTTGGAACTCATTTACATGTGAAACGGTTATTGCTCAACGTTTAAACTGTACATTAATGTAATAAATAGCACAATATGACAATCTGATATGGTATTACAGTATACAGTAAACTTCTCTAAAAATCTTGATTTTGACCAATAAATCTGTTATTTAACCGTGTCAAGCACAACCATGGTTATTCTAGTACTTAATTTTCGAATCTATTAAATAGGTAATTATTTAAAGATTATCAAATTTATTTAGCATTAGGATAATTTATACAGTTTTACTGTATTAAAGTGTTTCAAAGATTTATGCAACATTATATATTCTGCGTAATTATGTATACTATGTATAAGTTAGTGCTCATGTCTGAAAAGAAGTTTAAAGAAGCGAAACTTTCTAATCTTTCCTCCTCTCTTTCCTGCAGTACATAACAACAGTCTTCATGGTTTTACTTTATCTTTGGAGTCTATACTACTCCAAAGTCCTTTAAGTGAGCAACTAAATTAATTCATGCACATATAAAAAATATACATATTTACTACACTTGTCTACATACATCCTAATTCATACGGTATTATCCATGGCCTACATGACTACGATCATTAAATTATGTACAAACTAATTTTCTATCATCTCATGTCTTTTTAAGAAAACCAGTTTGAGCTTCTTCCTAAACAGTCTCATCCTTTGACATTTATCGAAATGCAAATTTTTTCCATGTATGTTTAAGCACATAAGATTCTGAGATTTAGATCGTCTCTGTAATGATACGCTCCCTCTTTCTTAACAGGAAGGTTTTTGTATGCTGGGCTGATAGCTATTTATTTCTAGCTCTATACTATAATTGTAAGGTTTGAAATTTTACAAAATCAGAGAATATTAGCAAATACAAATGGATGAATAATGGTTTAGTTTGGTGATGATAGCCAGTCTTATAAATTATCCTGATGTTTCCTTTCTCCAAGTAAAGTTTGTGGGGTTTGTTTATTATTTTTAAGTACATTAAAATATATTTTTATCAGCACACAAAAAAAAAACAGACAGAGGTTTTCCTCTCTTTACTCGAGGAAAATACAAATAATAAAGTATTTATTTATTTTTGGTGCACTGTTTAAATGTTACAAATATAAAATACATATCACACCTTTTCAGCATAATAAAGAAAAGAAAACATAGCAAATTCTTTGTTGTTAGAACAAGGAAACCACAAGATTAAATTAGGGTTAGAGCAATGTGGGGAAAATCACCATTATAGGAAATGAAAAAAAAACACCAACCAGGAAATAACTTATTGCATTTTCAGAAGAACAAAAAAAAAAATACAAGAAAAAACAAAAAAACAAAAAACTTCCTCATACTTTAAAACTACCAAGAAATGCAGAGAGGATGTGCCTGAAAGTAATAGCAAAGTTACTTTATATATGACTATGGGCATATCATGCTGTAACACGTCTCAGAGTAAGAAATCAGGTTTAACTGATTTATGACACACACGTTATGCTAAAACCATTCTATTTAAGTTTATTAAAGTAGTGATTAGCTTGACTGTGGCCAGTGTTCTGTGACATACTCCAAACCTTTAATAAAAAGGACTGTAGTGAAGCAGCTCTGATCCGTCCAGTTCACAGTCAGAAATCAGGCCCTTACTGCTTCATCTGAGTGTGAAAGGGGGTAGTGATAAGAGAACCTGATAAGGTGGTACAGAGTATCTGCTGAAGAGAATACAATAGCTCCACTGAGCAGGATCTCTGATACAAAATCCCTGCAGTATTCATGCCTGTGCTGAGGCTATCTTTTATCACTTCCTTGTTCTTCCTCCTGCATGTATCTGATTGAATTAATGTACTCCTTTTTAAATGATATAACAGCTTTTGTGCAGCTCATTCAAATCTCCCCATAATTTTTTGACGAGGTGAGATAGAGACTCTTGTGGGAAACTATTATATGTTTTCAATTCAACAGACTGAGCTGCTTTCATACGAAAGAGGATTAAATTATGATTTCAAGTTTGATACAATTAAAATACATATAAATAAAATGAAACACACAGATTTTCCATTTCATGATCATGTAATGTTATTTTCTCCTCAGATTTACTGAAACCTGTTTGAGTGGATGTTTGCATGCATGACCTCAGTGCTTTCTGCAGATGCCCTTACACCAAGCCTCCTACAGTAAATACATGTTCAGCTGGTTTAACGTTGCATTCTGATTTTCTCTCAACACAATCTCCTCCCTCAGTCTCAGTTGGTTCCTAAGAATCCTTTAAATCTTAATCTTTTGGTTGAGATTCATACATATACAGCATTAGGTATGATAAAGCTAGATTCCAATCGGACACCGTAATGATTTAAATATCCAACACATGAAGGATATGTAAAGCAAGGGCTCATGCTCAGCAGGCATTGGTCTGTTAGGAAAATGAAGCTCTTGTCTGTAGAGGTTGGATCAGTCTTTTTATTTGCCTATAACTGCCCATTTATCTTCAGTTAGTCACATAAAATACTCCCACACATAACAGCTCCTGCCTGCATTCAGATTGCTGCAAACTGAAACTAAGACCAGATTTTTTACAACTCCAAGTCTTCACATGGCCTAAAAAACTGTTAGTCAGCTGTTTCATTTCTTTGCACTTTAGTATGCTGATAATCATGCAGAAAACACTGCACATATATGGCTTATATAAAACAAATATTTCGTACAAGATTTCAGGCAAACTTCAAATGGCACAGAGAGCACTTGATGTGCATTGTGTAGATCGTGGTTGAAACTTTGTTTGACAACAACGACTCAACAGCTTTCAGCTTCTACTGTATCCTCCAGAAAAATACCAATTATGTTAAAAATGGAAATATATACATTTTATTGCAATTGAATGGAGTGATAAAAAATAATAAAATTTTAAGAAGGAATTGTTTCAAACAAGGTCTTGGGGGCCACACTTTTGTAACCCGAGCAATAAAAAAATTATCTTATTTTTTTTTAAAGTTGAACAAAATCTCTCCTAATATTTATTTTGAATCCACAGTTTATGTCAAGTATAAATATAACATTTCACTTAGGTGCTCATCAACAAAAAAAGAAAGATGAAATGGCCAATGAAGTAAAGGTCCCATGTGTGATGATTTTCATATTCATATTTATTTATTGCTGTTTTAAAGTGTGATCCTAGTTTTATCCTATAGCACACATAGTCTAGGACAAATGTCTCCTACAGGGACAATCAAGTATTTTCAAATTTAATATATAATGTAATTAATCAACTTGTTACCATAAAATCTTTCTTTTAAACTTGCAAATAGCTGCAAAGGAAGTAACTTTGTGAGCTAGACAAGTCTCCACAAGCGTCGCATGCTATCTACTTTGAAGTCCATGTGTTTCTCTGGTGGCATGTCAGAGAAAATACTTTTCTGTTTTACCAACACATGACAAAAAGTGTGACATTTTTTAAGCTCTAATAGGACTTTAACTAGAATCACTTGCTCTTATAAGGTAAAACAAAAACACAATTATTCAAACACTTAATGGGTCTGGAAAAGAAAATTAAAAATGGTTAATTACTGTGACTGCCAAAAGGATGAGGATCCAAAATATACAGTAAATGAAAAGATAAATAATCTACCACACAGAAAAACAATTTCATGTCTGCTTCTTTCTTTTATGTGTATCGTTCAACTTTGAGCATGTAAGAGACAACTACGTTCTGCTCTATTGGCAAATGGAGTTTATAAGATGCAACTCTGCATGTTCTGAATGTTTTCTTTATATCCACTGAAAAAATGTTGTAGATCTCCTCTATTGCAGCAAAAACAATGCATTGCCTCCTCTCCATGCTATCAAGAAGCCTGTTAATCACCAATTAACTCATTCAGTTGTGTTGCATCAAGGAGACATGTGGACAGTGCTGAACTGTGGAGCAGGGTTTGGAACCACTGTAACAAACTATAGGGTAGCACTATACTCTATGGTAAAGAAAGATTAAATAAATCATTTGAAGATTTTTTTTATGGGTCATGCTCATTTCTAATTGTCTTCTTGTTAAAAAAAATCTTAGTTTGCAGCAACAGCATCTCTCAAGAAATTGCAACTTGGTACATCTTTGTAGAACAAAACAGAATTGGAACAATAGGGACATGATGGATGTGGGCCACAATTTGAACAGTGGCTTGCTTCATGTATATCAACAATGTGACAATCAGCAGTCCTGATTTCAATGTAATCCTGAACATGCACAGCCTTATTTTCACTCCGAGGATACAATCTGTTTTAATGTACATTTTAATAAAATGAACTCAAAACTAATTCTTTAACGACTGCTTTCCCCGGCAGAGTAAACTATTCTGACTGTTTTTCAGATATTGCATCCGGTTTTATCATTGAAAAAATATGTTTTATCTTCAATAACTATATTGCATGTTCCTTCAACGGGCAATATCATAATAAAAATTCATGAATTATTGAACAAAAAGAGTGAAAATTAAAGAAACTCAGCAGTAAACAAGATCAACTTTGAAGACAAAGACTAAGATAATGACTCCATGTAGTGTCAGTGAATGTCACACTATGTAAAGAAGGGTCCCAAATGCCAGATAAGTCAGGGAAAAGATTAGACATGAATTTGCTTGCGAACACAGGCCAAAGAAAGAAGCCTTTTATTGACAGTGCTTTTATCTTGAGGCCAATCAAGGACCAGCCATTTGTCAGCTGTCCACTGGAACCAGCTTGGGCACGCAGAGGCGGCCAATTTACCACGTGGCATTTCATAGTGTCAAGATTAAACAAAGAGAACCTTCGTTATCATTGAGCACAGAGCATTTCATAGACAAGCTTGTAACAGATCCAGAAGGAAAAAGATGGTGAACTGATGTTATTCACCACAGTGAGATGAATATTATTCAAGTTTTCTCAAATATTGCTACAATTTGCATCATGCCTTTTTGGTATCATAATCATGCATTTGACTACAAATTTTGTCTGAAATTTAACAGCACATCCAACTCCTTAAAAAAGGACATGGAAGAAATAAAAACAGTTGCAAACTTTATTTGTATGAAACTTCAAAAAACACATGCACTTCCTTTACAACTAAATAAAAGCAAAGCACTTAATGACAAAATACAAGCTTTACATGTTCTGTAAATATTAATGTTTTACCTTTAATATCCTCACTGCACTGAGCTTCTGGGATTTTCTAAGGCACAATCACATTTAGCTTTATCTTTATTAAATGATCAAGCATGCTCCCCAAAGGACACTTCACAGTATCAGTGTCAAAACATGTAACCTATGCCTGTGTATGCTTTGACAACTGTATCAACATGTGTTACTTTGGGACTTGTGTTTTCATAATTGCTATTATTAAAAAAAAATAAAAAAGCTTAACTCGGTTTATTGCTACTTTTTCTAGTGCTTTTGTTTAGTATTTTTTAATTTAATTTCATGTAAACAACGTTTGAGGTCTGACTGCCAATAAGGCACAGCTTGTAAAGGATCTCAGTGCAGTATCAATTCAACGAGGGAAGCAAAAAAAAAAAAGCAAATAAAAGTAGGGAACACTTGTAAACAGCTTCAACAAACATATTTAAAAAGGCAAATAAAAAAACATGTTCAAATGGGACAATTCTGAACAACAGCATGAAACATATATGAAAATGAAATCTTCACTTCTCTGCCTCCCTCCAGCCTCTGGCATTCTTTCCAAACTTGTAAACCAGTCTGCGCCCATCTACTCGTTCTAGGATTTCTCTCTTGTAATAATATCTGTAACAGAGACAGTAAAAAGAAAAAAAAATCTCAATATCATTTCAGGTTTAAAAAACTGTCTAAAGTTTTTTTTTTCTTGAGTAATTTAAAAACACATGTCTATCTTTTAAATCTAAACTGTTGGTTGAATTCTCTTACTGATTTAATGTCAAGACAGGAGAAAGGAAAATACTGTCTTCTTATGCAGTGTTTGTTAAATGTTGATTTAACTGCATCTATGTTGCACAACCAGATTTGAACTAAGTGTGGTACAATGCAGCTGTAGTTATTTGACAGCATTCTTGCTGTTTACCTATGAGACACGTCAGCAAAAAAAAAAGGAAATAGTTGGAGGGTTTCTTTTTAGTTTTAATTTTCCAATAAATGTCGAAGAATTCTGTAAAAGACAACAGAACAACTCTATTTCTTTTTCCATCTCCTCATTAAGCCCAGTTTTAATGGTTTTAGCTTACTTCATCATTTCCAAATTTTTGTTACATTTTATTTTGTTGTTTTGTTACATTTTATCAGGTCAGGGGAATGTAAAACTCATTTCCCCGACCAGTTTATCATTATTTTTTAAATAAAGCAATTCAAGGTGTGAACCCTTTGGATTTAACTGTTAACTTTTAATATGTGTTTAATTATATTGGCATAAAATTTCTCACATATTTACTCAGATAATAAATTGTGGAAATAATTTAGAAATGAGTTGTCTCTGAGTATGATAAAATAACTTCTAGTTTTACTCATTTTACACTAACTTGTGATTTTTATCTAATGAATTTAACTAAATAAACATTTTTGTCTTTTTTGGCTCTAATTGTTATTTTCCTTTGCTTGTGACTCCAGAGATACAAACTGCAGATTATCTGACAAGACCAAAATCTATTAAAAACTCAGCTCTATTTTCATGGTGATACTACATTCAGTTGTCCTTGTGATTTTCACTGCTGTGAAATTAACCAGCCAAAGTTTCCTTTAGTAAAATGCAGCTGTTGCATTTAGCTGTTGCATATATCTTTTTTTTATATTTTTAAGATCTTGGTTTGAATATTACAATAAAAAGAAATCAAACTGATTTGTTTGTCCTTTGATCTACACAAGTGTTACATTTTTTGCACATCACAGATTTTACAAGTTGCAGCCAATCTGAGTAAAGTCGACAACATAGTCATTATCGAATGCTGTATGCAGTGATGAGAACAACCAGACAAACCAAAACAAACACTGTAATTCATTGGCTGTTAAAAAATAGTATGAAAATTAATGAGTTCTCTTTGCAGTCTTTCCCACAGTCATGTCTAAGTGTGTTTATGATATGCAAACATGAGGTTTTTTATTTGTGTTGCAACATTCGTAAACGTTGTGTGGCTATACCTCATTGCACGACTTAGTTTTTCATAGGTCATGCTACTGTTGTTCTTCTTCTTTCCCCATAACTGAGCCACAGCCTCAGACTTCAGGAAACGGAATATCCCTTCTGTCCGATCTTCCCACTTGATCAAACCAGGGTTTCGGTCTGGGTTCAGAAGAATGTCCCTTATGAACTCCCACAAGTGGGTCCCTCTCGGGTCTTTTGGGACAGAAATCAGAAGTCGTAAAGAAATCGATGTACATGCAGTACATGAAACTATAATCTTAGCTCCATTTTATTACTTACTGTGTTTTTTGACCTGATGACTTCGACTAAAAGACCGTTTAATGTCTGAAATAATTAATTTAAAGTTGGTGAACAAATGTTATTAATCAATCAGCTCTTATTTTACATATAACATGTTTTTCTTACCAGGACTAGAAGGGGTGGGAGATACATTGGGTGCAAGAGATGGAACTGAATGATCATAGATCTCTGTTAAAAGAAAGAAGAAAAATACAATAAAAACTTAAGTCAGACAGCTATTTAGATTAAAAGCATTTCTGGAAGGCAATTATATTTGGGAAAGACATATTTGCTTTACCTCCGGGTGGATAGCTGACATCTGGAAATGGACATAAGTCTGCTGGAAAATGGGTAAATGTTAGAGGAAGGGACATTATTGGGAATCGACTAAATAGCCTTGAGAAAATCTTTCCATATGGCATTAATACTGTTTTTCCAACTTACTTTCATGTTTGAGCTCCAGCTGTCCAATATCGACATGGTATTGACCTGGACAAGGCAACATGAAATACACTTTAGAGTAAACATATTTTTTTTTTCAATAATTAGAAAATTAAACCTACTTATGACTGGACATTTAACGATATCATTTAATGCAGTTTTTTTTTACCCAGCTGGGTAGTTTTGGTTTCTAAAGAAATCCCATTTAAGATAAAAAGGCTGAGGAATCAAGCTGATCAGAATGAATGAGTACACACTTTGAGCAACCTGTAATCTTTTGCTGTAACTGCTCTTTATCGCTTGTAAAACATTTCAATGTTGTATGCTGCTTATTCCACATTAATTAGTGACATGATTTGCAGTGACAGTAAGGCTCCAATGCTTTCGTGCAGTGGTACAGAATAGGCCCTTTCAAAAGTGGAATTTGATTAAAAACATTAAGTCAATATGGACAAGATCAACAAAAATACAAACAGATGCTACCAAATCTCTTATGTGGTATCACCACAAAAATTAAAGCTTGGTTTCAGTAGGATAGTTCTTATCTTGATTATAATATTTTTGACAAAATAGTAAAAGAAACTGAGAGACTTTCTACTTATTTAAGTGAGTTTGACTGATTTCACAAGAGGGTCTGTTTGCAAGCTTTAAAAAATCATGAACCTAGTCTCAACTGAATAAACTGAAGCTATCAAAAAGTGCCCCAAGCGGTATGCAAGGTAGCCTGGAATTACATGCAACTACATTGGAAAAAAGCATTTCCAGGAAGAAGCGGGTAAAATGAGTTATATTTTCACCATTTAACAACTGAGCCTGGACATTTTGGCTCTGATGGATGGATGGATTTCTGTCTGACAAACATACTGAACCATGATTGCATTTTTGTAGGAGTAGTCTGTTATGAACTCAGGAATCCCATCCATGTTTTAAGCTATGGCTACACATGCATGGATTTATGTTGCATTGTTTTTAGACAAAAAAACTGAAAACTAGTGTATAAATAATTTTAAATGTAGGAGAAATTAGCTGTTTTTCAGACAGGAGGAACAATAGCAGGGCCAAAGTTTCATTTTACATTCTTTGTAAGTTGGAGGTTAAACCTGTTGTACCAGGTATCCTGGTGCTGCTTGCATTTGGAGTAGTATTAGATGCAAGATTAAATATGATCTGTCTTTCTCATTTGCTTCCTAACAGACATAAACATGAATTATTTAAATTGCTTTGTTTGGTAGAAGCTACACATGACAGAAGTTAAAGGCTAAATGGTGATTCCATGTATCTACAAATGTCATGTTTCTTTGCAAACTCTAATTAAAATCAATACATGAGTCATTTTGTGCTCTTGTTTACCTTTACACCCTGTGATTTGTTAGACAAGCCACTCCAGAAAGAGAAAACAACAAATCTATCATTTCTCCTAGTTTAAAGTACTCCAGCACGACGCAGCTCAACCCCTGACCGACTTCTTGATCCCTTCTCAGCTTCACTCCATTGACACTCTGTCCCACACACAGCTCTGATTGCAACAGCCTTTCTTTAAATGCTAGTAATGATCTTCTTTTTTGCCCCCCACAAACTTCTTTCTATCTCATACCCACCACCTGATTTGAGCTCTGTGATGCTGTTGTAAAGAATGTGTCCCACGCTGCCAGCAGCACGGATGAAGTCATGGTAGTTCAGGCTACAAAGCTGAAGGCCGTCCATGTCAAAGTTTTGGAAGGGAATACTTGAGGCATCAATCTGGTGGATATCCATGATCTGCTGCAGCCACTCCCACACCTGGTACTTGCTCCAGAACTGAGGCTGGGAGTCGTGTGGCCACAGGCGACTTGTGTAACCAGACATCACCAGTGGACCTGGACACAGACATCAGTAATTAACAGACATCAGTAAGTAAAAAAAAGGATAAAAGTGTTGCTTACAATTCTGTAGAATCATTAATCAGGAAAACATTTTCAACTCTGATGTCACTAATAAATCTAAAACACAAATTAATGAAAGAATTCTTCAGGCATTTCTCAGCAAAGTATCCTTGATTCAAACCCTTTTTTCACAACTTCTAGCCCACCAGGTGGGTAATATATCCTTGCTGAATGATTTTTACTCAGTATGCTAACAGCAGAAGGATAGTGTCATGATGCGGTAGTTTGGTGGGTGGTGAGGCAGAGGCAGGACCAGGTTGTAGTGAAGATTAAGAGGTTTTATTAACACAGAGTCCAGAACAGAGTTACAGGTGATGTGTCCTCAGAACAGGCAGCACGGCAAACTGGATCCGCGTTAACACCGGT
>JAUZNJ010031254.1:0-14323 GCA_034780135.1 Jordanella pulchra | reverse complement strand
TTTCCATTTATTTCTGAAGATATTCACTCAGCTATGGAAAACATGAAGGGGTGCCAATAATGGTGAGCAGGACTGTATCTTTAGAACTTATGGCTTTACATCAATGCACCTCTTCCAAGAAAGGCGAGCAAAAATGTTGACTCTTTTAATTCGTAATATTTAATTTGCCTTTTGAAACAATAAAGTATTTTTTAATTCAATTCTAATTGAATTATGTTGATGTAGATTCACAGTCAATAATATGCTAAATTCTCTATTTTTTTCTTTTCTTTTCTTTTTTTTTTTTTTACTGGTAGGAGGTAGGTTCACCCAAATTTTAAATTTCTATTTGTGATAAAAAAAAAGCAGCTTTTATACTTTCAAGAATAAACCTACATTTTCTTTGGCTGATGACATTTATGCTTAAGGTTTTGGGCTCTTATGTGACTACGTTTGAGAGCCCGATTGTCATTTATTACCTGAAAGCTAAACACTCTTCTGGAGGTTCTGTAAAAGTGTTATAATAATTCCATACACATAGCGCAATTCTCATATCCCAGTTCGTTTTTAGAAATATAAATACATTCTCAGAGTGATGGAAGGCTAAAAGCCTATATGAGTATGGAGAATTTTAGCTGATTTTAGCAAACTTAAACTGAAAATATGTGTCTGTATATCTGTAAGGCAAAATTATACTGAATATTAGGATATATCTGTTTAGTTTATGACTGTTTTGTAATAACGTTATAAAGTTAAACAGGTTTAAGGATGTCAGTGGTATCAGTCGGATTGATAAGTTAATTGTGAGTCTGTCTTGATCATTTTTTAACATCTATCAGACCTGGAAAAGAAGAGGAGAGTTAATGAAATGTTTATTATTTGAAAAATCACCAACTTCTTTAACTTCTTAAATATCCTGTTAGTCTGCAAGTGCCCTCAATATGGTTTTATTTTTCACATTTTTTTTAAACTGATTTACAAAAACAGAGCAAAGCGAAACTTCGATAATGTTGTGTGTGGATTCTGAAATGCATGCAATTTACACCATTAATGCAACAGAACAGCCTCATCTTAAGTTTGAGAGGAGTTTGGAAAAAAGATCTAGAAAATCTAGATGTGTGAGTGGAAGGGGGAGGTGTGGCTGTGTGTGTGTGTGTGGGGGGGGGTCTGTCGACACTTTAGTAGACAAATGCCTTGCTTGACAAATGTCTGGCCAGAGTAGAAACGTGAGAGGATGGTTCTACCAGGAGGGGGAGAGTAAACTCAGAGGAGATAAGGAAACTTTGCCTGTAACCTGGTCAGTCTGTGCATTGCTTTGTGTTCTGGACTTAAGTGCATTTTTATTGCTTTCTCAGGTTTTGCAGAGCACAGTAAAAGATGGCATGGTTTTAAATTGGTTTTGTTGCTTTTTATGTTTGTTGCAAACCCAATGAAATGTCATTATACAGGTGTTCAATCAATGAAGGTGATGAAATAAAACAATGGCTCTATGTTATCCCTATTTCTTTCGTAAAAAAATAGCCAACATGTCCAAAAACAACTCCAGCTAATGCTTTAAAGCTGCACTTTAGGAGTGAGGCCCTGGCCTGGCCCCGCGGTTTTCGGTCAGCCGCAGCCAGGCTCCTGATTGGTTATATGTGAAGTATAGGAATTCAGCCTAAACTCCTCCTCTTTGTCCTCCACCTCTTCCTCCCCGTCCCAGACGCTGATGTACAACAGCATTCCCTGAGCATGCACACATGTCTTACTCGCTTTCTCCTATGAGAGAGGGGGAGTTTTAGACATTTGAAGACAGAGAGCATGGAGAGGGAGAAACAGACAAAGACAAAGGGAGCACTCTCTAGATATCTTTTGGTGTGAGTCAGTGAGTGTGTGTGTGAGAGAAAGAGAGAGGGAGAAGAGAAGGAGACTTTCTCCCTCTTTCTTGAAGTGATTCAGAGAAGGGGGAGGATCTGAACCCTGCTAAGAGTCAGTACCCCTGCAGGAGTCCACCAGACCTTATACTCTTAAACACATACCTACAAAAACACGCATCTCCAGTTTATCCACAGCGTTTGTAGACTAACCGAGTCACAGCAAGGGATCAGGACCCAGAGCGAGGAGAGGAGAACTATACAGACTTACTTCTTGTTGCTCTCCACTTTTTTGGGGGGATTGTGTTAAAGATGGTCTTCCTTCTACCCTCCCACCGGCAGTGGGATCTTGTCTGAGGTGAGCTTTTCACTCCACTTTGTTTTTTTGTTTTTTGTTTTGCCTTTTCTGCTCCTGCATCTCTGCTTTTGCAGTAGGGAGGGATAGGAATGTACGAGTCACTATCTTGCTCAGGTTTTTCCATAAGATTTGTTGTGTTTTCAGTTTTCAGAAACATAACTGCACCGATCTGTCAAAGAAAGTGTAGCACAGAAGTTTGCATTTAGCTCCTAATTTCAAGTAGAACTAATGGCTGTTGACACAAAGACCTACATGTGATCTTTGCTTACTTTCATAAATAATATGTTTAAAAAAGAGACCTTAGATTTAGAATCAAGCACCACAAACACCAATTTGTGCTGTTTTTTTAACTTTTCCAAGATTGTTTGTGGGAAAGGCAGAGGCAGTGTTTAAACGCTTCAGTGGTGTGTAGTCTTCATTTATCAGCTTTTGCATGATTATAGTGTCCTTGTAGATAGCAATTCACTAGAGTGTGCAACCCCATAGTCACTCCACCACCAACATGTGTTTACATGCTTCAGCTTATTACCTACACACAGGACGGATTGGATTGTCAGCAGTTTAGAAAGTTATTCCTTTAGACTTAAATGTCAGTGCTTGACGTCAAGTTAAACTGTACTCTTCTAGTTTTGCTGCCTTTCATCAAAATTCTACTCAAACTTTCCACCTTTTGAACCGTATGATTTTGCCCAAGCATAAATATTGTTTTTATTTAAGTAATGGGACAATGCTTTGTGTCCAGAGAACCGGGTGGGCATTGTTGTCCTATTATTAGCGCAAGCCAGCAGCTGTGGGGAAGGAAGTAGACTCGGAGCAGCCGGAGAAGAGGGATTACTTGGAATGCCGAACGGGCGTTGATAGTCTGACTGCTAGACTGGCATTCCTTAGGAAACAGCAGAGTCAATGAGGGAGAAGAAGAGTACAAGCAGCAGAGTAGGGATCAGTGTGGCTCATAGGCGTTAAGGAAACACACAGGAAAAGGTTGGAGGTTAGCAGTGATCTGGACAACATGCTCTGTTGTTGTTGTTGTAGATTGCAGCTGTTGTTAGGCTGCTGGATGACTTGGTTGCTGATTTGAGTGGACAGCTGTGGCTGAGAGGAGATGTTGTGCTTTCATAATAACAACAAAGATGGCAATAATAATCATTAGGATTTATTGAGTTTGTAGTAAATGTTACATTTTTCAATCTCAAAGTGATGATTTAAGAACAGCTAGTAAACATAACCGGAGCTAAAACCAGCAAAATCAAAATGCATATAAAGCCTCAATCTTTTCTTGAACCTGTCCTCAGTCTCTAGTGTCCCCTGTCATCCCTTGAAGACTTAAAGAGTTTAAATGACATTAGGAAGTACATCTAAACTACTAATTTCTCTAAATCTGTGCGGTTAATTGCATTGTTAGAGTTCAAAATGAGCACTGAGAGATGCATGCTGCGAATACTTGTGTGGGTAGAAAATACAATGTTAGCTGCTCTACACAGCTAAAATTTTCTTGCAAAAATACCTTAAGCTCATAAGCTTTTTTCACATGTTTTCATGTTTCTTTGCAGTTTATCTGCATTGTATTTAATAGGCAGCCTAAAATTGCACAGCTGAAAGAAACTAATGGTTGTTAAGTTTTTTA
This sequence comes from Jordanella pulchra, assembly GCA_034780135.1. NCBI lineage: Eukaryota > Metazoa > Chordata > Actinopteri > Cyprinodontiformes > Cyprinodontidae > Jordanella > Jordanella pulchra. The sequence continues at coordinate 10,509 of JAUZNJ010031254.1, read as the reverse complement.
TGTGAGTAAAAATTATAAACATGTGATGTGAATTTGTATTCAGCATGCCCTAATCAATGCTTTGTAAACCTCTAGTTATCTTCAACAAACATTTGAGAACTTTGGAAAACAATTATAATGGAATTACATTACTGTACACATAGCTGGATTCTGTTTAATCATTAGATTATTAGCCTCTGGAGGGAACTGGGGGATCTTGATTTTATTTCGCACTATCAAAGCATGTAGGACTGAATGTAAATCCATTACACAGATTTCAGAATTGCATATGTAAAATGTTTTAAATTATATATTCTACCGTTTTCACTTCTCAGTAATGCAAAAAATGATAATCTTATAAGCACATCCAAAACAATAAAATGAACAAAAATATTCTGATTGTAATTTAAAAAACTGAAATGATTTTTGCTAGACAGAAAGGTTAAAAGATATCAGGCTGGTTGTTTACGGGTACATATTTAAACCTTAAAACAATTAATTATAATGTTCTGCTATGATATTATGTATAGTCTACAATTCTGTTAAATTGTTAATCTTTTGACTCTTTTAATGTCTATGAGGAACTCTGGGCATGATTGGGGTCATCTATTCGCCTTCGGATATTGTGATGGTTATTATTTATGAAGGAAAACAAACAAACAAAAAAATGACAGAGAAAAAATAGGAAAACTTATTTTATCCTGAAGCATTAGGAGAGTAACCTTTTTCTCTTTTAATTTCAATAAACACAAACTATAAAAACTAGCAGCGCATCATAAGCAGCTCACTTACATTATTATGTGACAAATCTTAATGCTTCACTGAATGTGGCTCCACAGATGGTCAAAGGATTGTTGACCATAGAAAAAAACTGCTGAGGATGGTAATCCTGTCCTGACTCAGATTATATAGTTTCTGTTTGCTAACACCAAACTGGGGGCTCATGTTTTTGATTATGACAATATAAAACAATAACTTGTTTTAAGGGATGTGATCATAGTTATGCGTCAAGGTCTTTTTTTTGCTTTATTTATAAAGTGATGTTTTTATTTTACTTTCAAAACAGCCTGACATCAATGAGGAAAGCTGCATCATTCTAACAATTTGTGTCCAAAATGTTTTTAGAGAAAGATGAGCGTCCTCCCTGGTCAAACTACTTCTGAAGTTACCTTTAAACTGCTCAGAAATCTTTACCTTTTTTATTCATCATTTTCGAATATCTCCCAGAGGATTGTGGCTGTCTTTAAAGAGGCATTACTAAGTTTTCTAATGATACTGTGACCTTTGGCCAGAACACAGAACTGCAGCTGCTTGTTCTCGTAGCTCTCCTTCGTACTTAACAAGGATTTTTTCTTAATCTTTTCTCACTTTATGTGGAGCTGCCATTGGTGTCTGAGTTAAGCTGGATGCTGGTCAGATTCTGAGTATCCATGAACTCCATCTTGAATGTAACACTTCAATTGTTTGCTAGCTCGGAACAATTCAGCATTGATGCACTTGATGTCACATCTGCTGAACAGCGAGGGAACTTTTGACACAAAATAAATTAATCAAAATAGGCTACAGGCTTATAGATGCATCTGTGTTGAACTACTGAGTTGTCAGTCTGCTCATAAAACGGTATTTTATTCATCATTTTTTAAATATATCTTTCATGTAAAACTTATATAATGTCTCTTTAAATGACTGTTTCACCTAAATATTTTTTTTCACCTGAAACCTAAATTTAATAAAACTAATAAGGTAAAACTCCAAGGTTAACATGGGAAATCACAAACCTAATTCACTGTTTAGTTAGCAGCTCCAAGTTGATTTGAGTAATATGTTGGATTTATAAAATAAATAAGAGGGATAGAAATATTTCACACAGTGATCTAACTTTTCATATCATCTTTTTGGCAGCTACAAAGAATCCTTGAAATTGACAATCTTTTAATCTGTATGTTAAATAAAAAGCACATACCTTACAAGATAAATGTTTGAATCAGATACAGTTGTTCTTGAAAGTTTACATCCTCACCCATTAAACAATATTATGAATTCACTGTAGTAATTCAATTAACGTAAAACTGAAAAAAGTAATAAAAAATGTACTTAAATGTTGGAAAACGGAATATTGATTTTGATTTTTTTCTTGAAAAAAAAAATAATTCTATATGATAAACTGTCCCAGATAAATTATAGTACCTTTGCTGATGAACAATGAACCGACATATCGGTCAACAGGTACAGAATTCAAACTGAAAATTTCCTGAACATCTCAGAAAACACCTGATTTTCACACCTGTCTCAAAGTGATGCTCAACAACATTTTAGTTCAGGAGCTCGCAAAAGGGGTTCTTTACTTGTTTTATTTATTAATATATATATATGTATATGTATATTCAATATCAATATCACAAATTCAATTTTTTTTATTATTTTTCTTGTACTTATTATTGCTTATGTTCATTTAAATGTAAATTTTACTGGCAGCTGATTTTTTTTTCTGTTTTTTATGGAAAAGTATGTAAACTTTCAAGCACATCTGTATTTTATAATTGAAACCAAGACTTCCACAACACATAAGAAGAGAAAGAAGTAATGTAGGGCCCCTTTAGTCTGGTTCATCTGTTGACATGGTTGGCATGTGCCTAAAACGCACTAACTACACAAGGTTGTGAGAGTGTGGAAGGAATTTCCAGCCATCGTGCCATTTAGGAAGGTTCTGTCTCCTTTTTGATGGGTGGAGACATGTTTTCATGACAAATGTGTGGCTTTGTACTGTGAAGAACGGAGGAGGAGGAATTATGTTTCATCAATGTTTTTTTGCATGAGGGACTGGTGCACCTCACAGATTAGATAGTGTTAGGTGGAAAGAAATTTATGTGCCAGGAAGTTCCAGCATGGAAGCAAACAGTCCTCTAAATACACAATGGCCTTAAAAACAAAACAAAAAAAAAATCCAACCATTCCAAACTGGCTGTGAAGTTAATGAATGACTACAAGGCAAATATGAACATAGATTTTTTTTTTCTTTGACAGTTAACTTTTTTCGTCTGTTCAATTACAGCCTGAGAGGTTGCATTCATCGAACATGGCAGCTTGTTGTTTGTACTTATAAATTGTAGATCTAGTGAAACCTTAAAGAATGAAGCTAAAATAAACTGTCCTCAAAGCCGCTCACTTCTTCCTTATAACACCTTTATCTTGAGCCCCCCAGCTGGTGGAAGCTAACTACGTTAAAGTAGAAACAAGTTCCTTGCAGATTGTGAATACCTTTGATTGACTGCTGTGATAAATTGCTCCCTTACTGGCTTAAATGACAACAAAATCCCAGTATTACTCACAGAACACAGCTATCTCTCCATCTTTGCCTCGATAAATCTCTGCTGTGTATTCTTGTGAAATATGCCTGCAGTGCTAAGAGAAAATTCAGCAACCAATGGTGCTGTTACATCATTAGCTCTGCTTGATTGTGTTGAGTACAGATTGTAAACTGTTTATTTAAGAGAATCTTTGAGCCGGAACAAAAAAATAGCTGTTGTGAAACTATCATTTCAAGATTTTTTTCACTATTGAGAAAGACTAACTTCCTTTGTCTTGAATATACTTGTTAAGAAGCTTTGAAAGATTGTGAAATCAATCTTTGTGCCTGAGTCCTATTTGATCTCATGATGCTACTTTGATTAAGACTTGTATGTAATGTAAAATGAAATACATTATAAAAACAACATAATGGCTCCTTATTTATAACTGATTACAGCTTATGTGTTAATGTTCTACCCATGCAAACAACATTTTGTCCCTCTAACTTATTACAGAACAGCATTTACTGTCATCAACCCCCATACCCCAGCACGCCTCCTCCCTGTCCTGTCCTACCACAGCTCCCTGTAATACAGCTATGCAATTACACAGTCATAAATCACAGACAGAGGACTTTTTTGTCAGTCTTTAGGGCTGGATTCAGAATTTACAGCAGTTTGGGTGTGGGGTGCAGGAAGGATGTTTAAAAGCATATGGCAGAATTAACCAGTTTTGCAAGGTGCTGATGTTTATCACTGATTTGTCCGGGGGATGTCTGCTCTGTTACATCTTAAAAGTATGCATGTCTCTCTTGATAGTTGCAGTTTCGATTAGTTCATTTCCATTGAGATTAAGATTTTTGGGATTCTTAGTGCTTAGAAGAGTCTTTGTTCTCCTAAATAGTTAAATTGCATTTCCTTTAACATGAAAGTGAGTGATGCCATCAGGTACTTAATCAGTTTAAACCAGCCGACATGTTATAGTATGCAAGGATTTTAAATATTGTAGCATGTAATTATGTAATGTTATTAGGTCATTGCTATGATATCTCAGTTACTACTGATGGTCTACAATGCTGTTAAGATCATAAATATTTGACTCTTTTATCGTTTATTGGGATCTTCATGCAGTATTCATGATACTGCGATGATTATTATATATAAAAGAAAACAAAAAAAAAAAAAAAGTCATGGAGACAAAATGGGAAAACCTATTTTATTCTAAAGCATTAGTAGAATAACCTTTTGATCCTTTACTTCTAAAAGAAACATACTATAAAAACTAGCAGCGCATCATAAGCAGCTCACTTACTTTATTATTTGACCAAACTTAATGCTTCACTAAATGTGGCTCCACAGATGGTCAAGGGATTGTTGACCACGGAAAAAAAATAGCTGATGGTGGTAATCCATTCCTGACTCAGTTAATTTAGTTTGTATATGCTAACGCCAAACTAGAGGGGGTGGCTTTTGTTTTCCCTTGTGACAAAACATGACAATAATTTCTTATTAGCGACAAGATCATAATCATGTGTCAAGGTCTTTTTTTAGTGTCTATTGATTAATCAAAAAGATCCCTCATACTGTTTTTTTTTTTCTTTATTTGTACAGGTATACTATGCTGAGAGGTTTGTAATGCACACATGTAAATAAAATCTGAGATTTACTTTTTTTCATATAGCTTCCAAAGAATATACTGCCACAGATTTTAACATTTATTCTACCAAGCAGTGTGTTGTTTATTTCACTGAGAAACATGCTAACTTTCATAACATTTGCAAAGGTGTATTTTACAAATCATTGTCTTGAAGGTTTTATTCATGACACTCTTTTGTAACCATGTCATCATTTGCTGTCTAATTGCTGCACGTATTGAGTATTTCTTGATGCCATTAGACATTGCTCTGTTTCCTGTACTAATGAAAGCTGATAATAAGTTATGATTAGCATACTATTATTAAAATGAAGGTGTTTTATCTTATTTTGAAATACTAGTAGATGATATAGTTTTTATTCATTTGTGTCTAATAATTACCTTTTTAAATCGAACCCTTCCAAAGTGAAAAAAGTGGGTTTCTTACATTTCTGTTTTATTTTTAAAGCATTAAAAAAGTAAATTAGAATTTGTTTATGTGTGTTGCAAAAACTATTAAAGCTAATTCACATCAAAAGAAAATTATTAGTTTGCAGCCTTTTTTTTTTTTTTTTTTACTTTTGTCCATTGCAACTGTTGTAGTACTACAGATTAAATAAAACTGGCTTTCTTCAAAGCTTCTTACAGGTGGGATTCATATAAGGTTAATAGGGAAAAATTACATCAAAGCAGATTTAACCCTGACTAAGTTATTTGACAAATATTCCCCCATAAAGGGGGTTAGGCGGATGTTTGGGCTCACGGTGCATCTGGACGTATTCATATAGGCTTAGAAGCTCACTGAGCGCATTGCTGTGTCAGCATTAACTTTGTGCTGAACCACCATACTGCAGGCAGAAGTTGATGCAGCTGATGGATCCATCTATTAGAAAAGAATAAATCATTACAACAGACTTTTGTGAATTGTTAGACATTATGTCTAAAACTGCTTCACTAACAGATGGAGGACCTTTAAGCAATTTGAAGAATAGAAATTTGAAATCAATATTTCTTTTTAAGAAGCTAGTGTCTTCTGAAAGTCTGTGAAATTGTTTGAGGGTATAAAATGCTCTGTTTACCTTTTGGTCTGGTGAAGTTAACAGTTTGCTCACCAGGATGTGGACTGCCTGCTTAAGTTTCTCTGAGTGAGTTGGAGCGAATGTCAAAGCAAAAGTAATAGGTTAAGATGTAATCTTTATCTGAGAGCAGACTTTTCACACCTTGGTGAAATGGCTTTTAACTGATGGATCTTTTTGTGTTTATGGAACATGGTTTTTGACCTCTGTAGCTTTCCTTTACATAGCCTGTAAATTTATTCCAACAACACACCAAGGGTGTGTGAGGGATCATGCAGGTGATGTCAGAAGGTGACTTGCATGCTGAGGCAAAACAGGAAAGAGGGGAAAATTAACTCCACTCCCAAAAGGCTCTCCTTTTCCCTCCAACTTACCTCGTTTCCTGCCACATACCTCTCCACATCCCATTTCTAAAACCGGCAGACAAACTCTCTGACACATTCCAACAAACCCGGCCCACAGCTATTTTAATCACACTTCTCTTGCCAGTTCTTTAGTTTATATAATTCAAATAAAGACTTCAAAGAAATTATTGTATAAGACTAAAATTTTCAGCATTGGGTTTAACAACTGTCTAACAGTTGTTAACAGTTGTTAATACTAAAACTTCTTGAATAAAAAGGCAGTTGTTTGTTGGTGTCAATGAGGTTTCCTTTTCTGTAAAAGCTTAACTGTTTTTCTTTTTCCTCTATTTTGATGTTTGTTCTTCCTCTGCTTGATGTGTGTCTATGCCTCCATCTTTTTTTAATGCATCCTTGTTAGCAGATTTCACTGATTGGCAGTTCCATACAGAAAACCTCAAAAATCCAAGGCCTTTTTGCAAAGGCCTTGGATTTTAATTTAATTTTTGAATTAATTTTTTTTATTTTATCTTATTTTTTTTTGCTATATAAGTATTTACCATGTATCAAATAAATGTCCAATACATAGGGCAGACATTATAGGGTTGTTTTAAGGGACAAGTGGAAATTTTAACTCTCATGTTGATTTAAGAATATATCAGCACATTAAACTTTAGGATGGTTCTAGTTCTTTTTGTTATATAACACTTGGTGCCACGTTGTGAAAAAATCATCTGATTCTGAATTCGGATAAAACAAGGGAGATAACTGTAGATTTTAGAAGAAACAAGTCTAATCATGGGAGATCAAGTAGAGGTAGATGAGAAGTATAAATACCTTGGTGCTCACTTGGAAAACAGACTCTGACGGAAATGTGACTATGAAGCAGACTATAGCTCTTAAGGAAGCTTAGGTCCTCCGGTGTTTGCAGCAATATGCTGAAAATCTTCTGGAAGTCTGTTGTGGAGAGTGTAATCTCTTTTGCCATCATCTGTTTGGGTAACAGCATCAGAGCAACTTATTGAAAGAAGCTCAACGAGCTGATAAAAAATGCTTTTTTTTTTTCTCTCTGAACTCTTCTAGAAATTCTGAAGATGGTTTTACAAAGATTAGGTCTTTACAAAATTGACAACCACGAGTGTTCTCTTCAGAAAACAAAGTGTCTTCAAACAAAGGCTTCTCCAGATATTGTGCAAGACAGTGTGCTACAGAAGATTTTTCATGCCTACAGCTATCAATACCTCCAACTTGTTGGAAAAAAAACCTATAAGTTACTGCAACATTTAATTTCCTTTTGGGATCAATAAAGTATTTTTAAATTAAAAGGAATAAGGCATGTTTGAGTCTATGTTAACAATAAAAGTTTATTGTGAAGGGAGACTATGCTCTAAGGTTACTTTAACTATTAAAGTTTAGAAAAAAGGAGGCGTAACGTGGAAATTGATTTTTCTTTAATGGTTGTTTGCTGCAGGAATTGTACTTATTTGAAACTGGCACTGGAGCAAAACATCTGCACATGTAACAATAAAAGTTATTATACTTCTGTTCCTTTGGGGTAACAAATCCACAAATGCTCATGATTTGTCCGAAAGGCAATAATCCTTGAGCAGAACATCAGCTAAGTTTTATCTAAAAGAAAGAACATACATTAGAAGGCAGTTCTTAAGTGACAACATCTTGCAGTTAGAGACACCAATATAGTAGAGTTACCGTCAGCTGGTGAAATAAAATTAAACAATTTTTATGGATCCTAAAAATTAAAAGGTACCTGAGGCTAAACACCTGGAATTGCTTATGTTCCTTCCTTTGAAGAAAGGAAGAGGTTCTTGAGTTGCACTGTTACTGTGAGAAACCCCCAATTTACATTGTGTCTGGTTCTGCACAGCTGCTAATTCTGCAGTAACTAAAGAGCAGTTATAATCAATGAGAGCATTTACACAGCCTCCACATGGTGGTGCAGGACAGCGATTAGCGAATGACAGGCTGGCAAAGAGCTGGATTTTGTTTTTGCTAGATGCTGGAGTTATACCCAAATAAAAGAAGAAGGGGTGTTGATGGTCGTTAGTGGAATTCTGATGGGTCGCTAACTCCCTCGTTAGAGTGGTTTCGGTCACATGCCTCTTTAAAGTGTGAGTCAGGTGAGGGTAGATGTGAGGTGAATCTTTCTGGTAGGGTTCCTAAAAGTCATTTGTATATGAGTGACAAGTTATGTCTGAAACAACCTCCTCTGTTAAGGGATGTTTTTTTCCAGGTTAAGGATGACTTCTTTGATCCCCCTCTCAAACCATCTATCTTCCTTGGCTAGAATACGGACATTGTCGTCATCAAGCGATTGTCCTTTAGCCTTCAGGTGTAGGTAGATGCTGAGTCTCCTGAGGAGTTAGCCCTACTGTGTTGAGCCATGCACCTGTGCAGCGGTTGCTCGGTCTCTCCATTGTACAGGTCTGTGCACTCCTCACTACACTAAATAGCATAAACCACGTTGTCAGTCTAGTTCCTGGGTGTCTTATCTTTGGGGTGGACCAGTTTTTGTCTCAGGTTGTTACTTGGTTTAAATTGCACTTTTTATATATCATGCAACTGTGTAATTATAAATTACATTTTATGATGTGTTGTATGAAAGAGATATAGTGCAATGAAGGGATGGCAGACTGGAGATGTACAGTAAACACGTGTATGTGGATTAAAAAGAGATTTGGCAAATGTTGTTGGTTGATGGGGAATTCATATTGAATTCATTTTTCATTGCCTGTTTTTGTATCAAATGATTTTTCTTTTTATCCTTCTTCTTATATTCATTTTTATTTATTTATTTTATTATTGTTTCTGTAACAGCTCTTGCGATTTATTTCCACTGCTTGGCTTTTACTGGTCCCTTAATTCTGCTGCTCAGCTCTCAGTTAGCAGAACCTCAGTCTTCAAACCAGTAAAGTTCTTCTTCTTCATATTAAATGTCATTTTTTCAAATGAACACCTTCTGACAAGCTTGGAAATTCCCCTATATGGCAATTATACAATTTACATTTCTCATGAACATCAGCTCACTTACACACAGGTGGAGTTCATCAGGTTTATAAGGATCATTTCCTGAAGTTGAGAAAATTTGTTAAATCTGATGTTGTGCATTCAGGTTATTGATAGTTGGTTGGGATTTTACCCTTCTGGCGATCTTTCATTATCAGGACTGTTCTGCCCTTGGGCCAGCCATTCATGGTGGGTCCCATTATTTAGCAGTTGGATCGATTGTGATGCTAGGTGTTCATGGGGAGAAGTCAGCCTCTTCAGCCAGTAGGTATGGATCATTTCTGGGCCAGGTGCTGTCCATTTCTTTATACCTAAGACTGTTGGATATCTGCCATTGTAATATTGACTGGACCTTGTTCAGGGAGGTTAGCGTGATCTGCTCTTATTTGTTTTAGGAACTTTTCTTTATTGTTATGTGATGCTTCTTTATCCCATATAGGTTTCTAGTATTGTCCAGTCTCCAGGCTGGGTGGACGGCTCATGTGTTATTACTCTGGCACCGGGAGTACACCTTAGCTGGTTCAGTGTAGAATTTCCTCTTCATCTGGCCTTTATCTCTTTTGTGTACCTCTTCTGTCAGGCAGCCAAGGCATGGAGTCTTTGTTTGGCAGTTTCCAGGGTATCTGTTTGTATTTCTGGGGCAATCATTTACCAGATGCAACCTTTTAGTTAGTTGTGATGGTTGGCATTCTTCTTTCCATGTTGCCTCGAGTTTTGGTTTAGAACAATTTTGAGGATCACTGTACACACTATATATATAGCATATGTATACCATGTATGTACATACAGTATAGAGAGGGCAAGAGAGAGGGGGAGAGAGAGATGAATAGCTCAGTCTGAATCCAGTTTATGTTTTGATGATTTCTCTGATTGAAGCCCAATATTTAGAAGCTGCTCATCACTTCAGGTTTTGGTAAAACATAGAATAAGGTAATTCCATGCATCCATCTTCTCCCGCTTCTTCCATCAGGGTCGCGGTTGGGCCTATGCCTATCTCCGGCAGGCTATGGGCGTAAGGCGGGGTACACCCAAGACAGGACGCCAGTCTGTCACAGGGCAACACATTGACACACAAAGACGTACAACCATACGCACACACACTCACACCTTGGGACAATTGAGAGATGCCAATTAACCTAACAGTCATGTTTTTGGTTACCGTAAAGTTA
>JAUZNJ010031253.1:0-14323 GCA_034780135.1 Jordanella pulchra | reverse complement strand
ATATATACCAGTTATGATTATTTTGTGTAATCCATTTTCTGGTTTGTCTTTTATGTTCTGTTTGATGTGGTTTTTATATGTTAATTTTCTTGAAAAAAATGCAAATTGTGGGACAAATACAAGTTTTATGCTAAAAATGAGTCGTTGTGTTCCCTTTCTTTCATAGAAAACAATATATTGTTAAAACAAAAAAAATCTGGAAATGATTTGGAAAAATCAGCAGAAGCCTTAAGGAGAAAACCTGGAGAATTACTGTCCATGACCATTTTAGCATGTTACAAGAACACCTGGCTCCCTGGAAACGAAATATGCAGAATTAAAGACGGTTTGAAACTTTTGCACAGTATTCTAGATTCTTCAGACAAAGCTGAAAATGGTCGCCTCGAGGTGCTGATGATGCTGCAGCTCCCGTTGTTTCCCCTGAAGCGTTCCACAGAGGAAAGTCTGAGTTCATCCGAATGTTCTGGGAATCCTTTCAATTCAATCCGTGTGTCGTCTCACTGGTATCCATCCTGGTAGTCTCCATTACTGAAGGGTTCTTCCTCCCCCTTCATCGTTACCCCTCTCTGCTTTTTCCAGCCCTGCTTCTGACCATATGAATTGTCCGTCGTCCCGTAGCTCTTTTTGGAAGCCAGCCCACAGTCATTGGTTAGCTCGGACTCCTCAGCCAGCTCATCCTCGTCAATAATGCCACATTTATCCTCGCTCAGGCTCTCAGGGTTGGCCCAGTCCTGCTGCTCCCCTGATGCAAAGATAGCATAGAAGATGACTCCTGTGTAATGCACCATGGCAGCGATGATAAAGACATGCTGCCACTCCAAGCGAGTCTGTGGGAAAACAGACAAGGCAGGTGTACTGATCCTTCAGTGATGAAACATTAAGATTTTACTATAAATGCACAACTTTACTAAAACATTTTATATAAGTAGTACAAACATCACCTATTTTGTTAATATTTTTGAAAACAAGATCAACATAGGGTCCAACAAAAGAATTAGTTCCAAGTATTGTCTGAATATTAATTTGAAAACCAGTCTCTAAACAAAAAGAGTCGTCATTTAATGTCTGAATTTAACTACTGAATAATGTATCAAATCTACTAAAAATTATGTTTTAAACTGGATTTTTCTTTTTCTAAATCTACTGCCCATTTCCTTTTTTGACCTACTTTTCCCCAGCAATAGAGGGTCAGTATTTTTCATGTTCAATTAATCAAAAACCAATGAGATTCTTTGATTTTAGGTCTTATAGACCCCAGTGCTGCTTTTCATAGAGTAAAATTAACAGTTATGTCCTTTAACTAGAGCAGAAATTTTGTGAGTTACAGTCGATTATTTCTACCGTTACTATTAGACCAATGTGTTCATAATCTACATGTTGGATCATGTGTTGAGAACCCCAAAAGACAAACCTTGTATGTTTGTTTTGTAGGTGTCCCATATTTAGATCTGGAAATCTGAAGATGAATTAGTGGATTTAGCATTAAACTGTGTTTGCTGACAGTAGCTGCCAAATGTTCTAAGCTCATTCAGATACTTCAGATAAAATCTGCAAAAAGAACAGATTAGAATACCCCTTTCTTCCTATTAAGGTATCCTGTTTGTCTGCTTTTTCTTTTTATTTTGTGATTTTTGGTGAATATTTGAATAATTTCAAGTTATCCAGGGTTTTCGTCACACAAGGTCAGTTAAAAATCTTACTGTATTAAAGTTGACTGAAAGGATCTGTGATTATTTAGCTGACGTATAACCCATGGAGAGATATTAATGTAAAAACCTTACAAAAACATTTTTTAGTCCTCTGAAAGAGATCTGCTGTATTTTGGTTGTTTTTTTTTTGTAACCAAATCACTCTGGTGTCATGTATAAAAGTAGTTTATGAGGATATCTGGCCATCAGTTTATGAGCAAGCAGAGTAGCATGACCATACCTGAATGACTCCAAATAACTAAAACTTTAGAAGTATAGATTAAAGTTATTCCTTTAACAATTATTTAAAAAATACGGTGGCCGACTGGTTCAAATGTACAGTAAAGGACGAAATAAGCTGCAAGTAAATGTTAAACAATAACAGAAACTGAACAGTTATTATGCCAAGGTTATCTTTGTCTGATAACAAAATGTGTTTGATGGTGTAAAAGAATTGAGCATGACAAAAGTTAGAAAAACAGAAGAAATCTTTAAGGGAGTGAACACTTTGTCACAGCACTGTTTATCTGAATGTTTTCTTACCTTGTGTTTAGTCAAAGCTCCAACAATTAGGGGGCACACCATGCCTGATAATGTCCCGACTCCATTGGAAATGCCCATCAGGATACTGGCATAGCGAGGAGCAATATCCAAATGATTGACATTAAAACCTGAAAGCACAGTGTGCATACGTTTAGAGTATAATAACCCTTTACAACACCTTTGTTGTAACACTTTACAAAAAGGTACAAAAATGAAATCTACTACTGATGTCACAGTTCATAAACTGTTGAAAACCTGCTTCCTACTGATTACTGATGTTACTGGATTCACTCCATTGTGAATCTATTGATGAAAGACTTTAGCAAATTTTGATTTTTGTACAGCTGTCATTCCAACTAAGGAACAAATCATTGCATGGCTATTTGTTTTTAACTTCATGTGGTGAAGCATTAAACAAGTTACTTACTGAAGAAACAATCATTACTTAATCAGTATCTGACAAGACCGACTGTGTTGTGTTCCATAAAGTGAGACATCATGTCAAATACTACAAAATAATTGTTAAATATGGGAGAAAAGAAGCTTTTCTGTACAATCCTGCATCACTGTTCATTTTGAACCCTTTAAAAAACTGTTTTGGAATAAAGTTTTGGAGTTTGAGGTCTTGAACCTGAAATGGCAAATCCACTGAAGCCTACAGCCAGCACAAGGAAGGAAATGGCGACTCCTCGAGTGTGAGAAAATCCAACCACTAACAGAAGAGTGGCCTCCATACCGAACCCTGAGATGAAACACAAAGCTGAGCTCATGTGAAACCATTATTAACTATTATCAGAGTAAAGTATTAACAAACTTTCAAACTTAACAGTAACTATAGGGAGAGGTTACTGAGGTATTCTAGGATAATTTGGAAAGAAATCATAGTTATATTTCAAAATAAGAACTTTTCTTTGTATGCAATCATTTATTTATACAATCTTCGCTGTTTTCTAAAGCAACCTGAGAAACGGTAACACAGCCTACCTCCACAGTTCATGAGTTTCCTCACGTTTGTTGTTGACATAATTTTTTTACTCCGTAGGAAATCTGCCAGTTGTCCACCGATAGGGACGATAATCGTCATCACCATGTGGGGGACAGCAGACAGGATTCCCACCTTCAAGCGATACACACATTCAAGGGTTAAACACATGAAATAACTATTGAATTCGATTTTAACAGATTAAAAATATCCAAAAAAATGTCTAAGCTTTTTTTTTTTGTGAAGGTTTGACAATACGTTGAGCTGAGACTGATAAATTCCTTCATTTTAATTTGGACGCCAGCAAAATGAGTCAAAGTCAGAGGCAGCATCACGTGATAAAAACATACAAGCATTTAACAGCTAATTGGGATAATTCAAAATTATTTAGGACGCAATTAAAGACAAAATAATAAGGACAGCAAATGTGATCAGCAAGATGAATTTCATCATTTAGAGAACATATATTGTAAAATAAGAATAGCAACATTGGCTTAAAGGGCATCCAGAGAGGGAGACAGATTATAGTTTTCAAATTTAGTCAGGGATAAGGCCTCCCTCATTGTTTTCTAAATATTGAAACTAAAATATATTTGTATTCTTAAAATAAGAGAAAATGTTAAGTGAGATTTCATTGTCATTTACGCTAATTTGTTAAACTGTGATGCATTTAAAGAGTTTGTCACTAATCTGACATGTCTCAGTTGAGGAGGGATTCAGCTAATAATCCACAGATACTTCCTATAATAAAATAAAAGCAGACATATAAACCAACTCACGAGACAAAGACACTACTGTTTCCTCTGGGACTAAGCCAAGTTAAGACAGCCTGTCATTTTCCAATTCAGAAACACACAACTCAGTTTATAACTACCTATTTAAAAACATCCCTTTGCTTTAAAACAATTCATAGCTGAACGATGTCAGAGTATTTAGGCCAAATGGTTATTCTATGTTAAATGTTTTACCTGTCTTTTTTAGCTATAACCCTGACACTTGATGGCAGCGTCCAGCCTCTATGTACCTTCCTAGTGTGAAGTTTTCTGCTGTATTTTGTTTGATTTATAGTCAGTGGGAGACAGGCAGCATATAAGAGCACTTATAAAGGCAGAAACAGATTTCATTTATTTTTTTCAGATTTATTTCTATTTCTGATGGGTTTTTTTTTAATGATGGGATCATGTTGCAATCAAGAGTTTCTCAGCAGACTCTGGTTCACAGACTGAGCCACCTAAAAGTGAGGTTGGGCGGCGCATAAATTCAGTAGTTGTGTCTAATGCTTTATTTCTTGTGCAGCTGTGTTATGAACATGTATAAATCTGTAGGATTGATAGATCTGAGTGATTAGATTTTCCATAATTAGAAACTTCAGCCTGTTCTTTCTTTTTTAGTAAAGCAATTAGTTAAACCCTTAAATCAAATAATAGACTTTATTAATTCCAGAGAGGAGCAAACATGTCAGTAATTTGCCTCTAGAACTTTCTCCATGTGCTTACCAAGAGCAGTAAACTCCAAGTTTTCTTATTTTTGTTGGTTTTTTTGTTTGTTTTTAATGCATGCTTTAAACCAGGCATCCCCAAACTCGATCCTTGAAGGCCGCTGTCCTGCAGCTTTTAGAGGTTTTCCTGTTTCAGCACAGCTGATTTCCATTGATAGATGATTAACAGCCTTTTGCTAAACTGCAGTCATCAGAATCAGCTGTTCTGAAGCAAGGAAACCTCTAAAAGCTGCAGGACACCAGTCCTTGAGGACCGAGTTTGGGGATGCCTGCTTAACTTTCTCCTTTTGACATACCAATACAAGTTTTGTTTATCAGTTTGCAGAACAGAACCTCAAAACCTCTAAAGAGCAAATTGGAGCTGACTTTTTGTGTTTTAGTGTCAGTAGAAGCATTTTTGCCATTTACACATCTTACTGTGGCAACTGAAGCTTGACTGACTGGTGTCCAGATTCAGGTTTTTTTACAGTCATTCTTCCTTTTGTTTTTGTGTTATGTTTCTACTCCATCTCTGAGTATTGAGGTCCATAACTATCATTTTGTAAACTTCTTCTCATTTTTGTCTGACCTTTTAAATAATTCTCCTGAGTCAATCAGATTTCTTGCAGATTATTAAACATTAATGTTAAGATAACAAATTTTTGAGGTGGTTTATCTCTAGCGAAACTCATTCAAATGACCGAACACACGAGTGTTGCAAAAGTTGCTGGTTAGCAGGTTTTAGTGCTGCTGGTGTCAGTGAAAATAGTGTTTAATATTAACTACAGATAGTCAAGATAAGTAGGTAAAGACAATGAAAAAGGGGTTGAATGTTTTTCGATGTGATTGTTAAGCAATATTTTGTCTTTGAAAACTGCAGAAGGATGAAGAGTTTGTTTATAAGGCTAACCTTGCTGATGGGGAAGCCAAACACTTCCTCAAAGTACGCCGGCTGGCTGATGAGGAGCAGGTAGAAGGTCCAGCTGCGGCAGAAGTTGGCCACAATGATAGCATAGACCGGCATGGAAGTAAAAAAACGACGCCACGGAGTGTTGAATTTCTGTTGGAGGGCAAACCTGTGTGAGTGTGTGTCGATAATAAAACACAGCCTGTAGTTTGTGAAATATGCACACCTCTGTAACACTCAGCTGGTTGACTGTTTCACCGATGGCAGACTCGATGTACAATCTCTCATCCTCTGTGATTGTTGGATGTTGAGCAGGACTTCCATAGGCCAGAAGGAGCCATAGGATATACCACAGGATTCCAAACACCCCTTCAAATGACGTGTAAAGAGTAGAAAACACATTTAGATTTACTGTGGTTATATTTGCCTGCATAAAAGTGTGAATGTTTGAGCGTAATACTTAAATTAATAAAAGACCCTGTCCGGATCACATGAACTTCCGTTATTAAAAATAGTCCCTGCATGAGTCATAGATGTAGGACAGGAAAATGCTAATTTACATCAATAAATCATAAGATTGTATCACAGTAAAATCAGAGTAGGTTTTTATTAAAACACGTTGGCCAAGGAACAAATTTCATGTGACTGTTAATCATTTTAATCAGAGCTAGAAGCGTTTTAGATAAAACCTCGGTGCGAAAGTATAGAGAACAAGTGGCAGGGATCAACGTGTTGCACACAAGAGTATGGAAAGAATTTCAGTGAAACTAAACACTAATAAGTTTTCCTTCAACCAAACAGACCTCTTGTATTTGCTAATGAGGTCGTGAAAATTACCAACAAAACAACACCCAACCCTGATAATGAGACATGGTAATAGTGTACGGTAGTATTATTATTATTATTATTATTATTATTATTAAGGAAGTGATAAAGGGTGGAAAAAAAAGACTCAACCAGTATGACGACCAATGACGACTTTTTATTAATTTGCATAATAAATGCAACTTTGATTTAGTTTGTAAATAGGATCCAGTTAATATATGTGCAACTGACTCTTGTTGGTCTAAATTAACTATATGTATTTAAACATTAAACTTAAAAATTAAAGAGAAGTTAGTGGCAATATCTGTCAATAGCTGCATTTTATTTATTGTGGGGTTTCTTTTACAAGCTCTGCACAGCTAAAGAACTAGTTTTTTGTTTTTTTTTTTTAGTTTTTTTCACTCTTATTTGCAAAATAACTTAACCCCAGTCAGTAGAGGTGTAGGAGATCTGCAGAGCACACAATTTAAGTCTAGTTGCATTCAAAGTAATTAGTCAGAGAGTGTTTTTGTTTATTTATTTTATGACGATGTTAATTTGTAATGTAATTATTGTGATTTTGTGGCTGATATTTTTGTGCCTCACCATAAATATAGAAGACTGATGGCCAGCCGACGTACTGAACCAGGATTCCAGCTAAAGGCATAGCGATCACTGCTCCAGCGTAGGATCCTGATAACATCAAACATCACTGTCAGTCACTGTGTCTCAGTGAAAGAGTCATAATAAAACAAGCTTTTTTTTCAGTTATTTCTTTTCATTCCATCTGATTAAATGAGGGGAAAAAAGCATTCAATACGAGACATGAACTCTGAGGAATTAAAATGGGTCTTAAGAACTATAAACCAATCAAAGAAATGCATTAGAGTCATTGAGCAAACACTGTCAAAGTGAGCCATTAGGTCCACCATTACTGTCTGAGCCTGTTTTCTACAGACCGATGCCTTCAAGCTGATTTTAATGGAGCACAGAACACTGAAAGGGCTTTTGGACGGTAAGCAATGTGAGACTTCATCTGAGTGAATGGACAGATGCACTCCTTCAGATTACACAGGTGAGCTGTGTTCATTAACAGACAGTGTCAAAAGGGTTTTGGTGTACAGGTTGCCATGGTACCAGGATCTGTAAAGCAAAGCAAGTTTGCTTGTGTTTTTTTTGTTTTTTTGAAAGGTGTGTGGATCAGTAACAAAGCTTAGAGCTGCTGTTTGTTCAGTGAAAGACGGGAGAGATGGGACTCACCGCAGAATGATGTAGTCGCCAGTCGACTACGTTCAAGGGGTGGCGCCCACTTGGACCACATCCCGTGACACGCTGGGTAGGTGACCCCCTGAAAGGTACAAGGTGCAGGATGACAAAGCTCAAAGACTGACTCTAGGAGAAACCTGGAATACAAAGCAGTCAGGCTTTAAAGGGTAGATATTTTAGGAAAGGCACAAATATTTGATAGATAATCATTCTTTCTAGGAAGCATAGTGGTTTTGCAGGTAATTTGGTCCTATAGGTTCTCTGGGAATTACCAGGGAACAGTTTATATAAGAAAGAAAATAAAACAAAATGAAGATTAAATGATTTTTTTTTTATTATTATTTTGTCTTGCTCGTAAAGAAAGAAGTTGTAAAGACAGAATTGGAATCAGGAAATAAATACAAAACTAACATAACTGTAAATTGGAAATCCGTTAGAAAAGTCTATATTATTATTGTTATTTCTATAACATAGTTACTCGCTGTAGCAACTTCTGATTAGTGATTTTTTCGTAGAAAGTGTATTTCTGCTGTATTTCTTGGCCTAGGTGAAAATAGTTTTTTTTAATTGTTCATTTTACTCTTTTTTTATAAGAAAAACAAGATATGTTGGGTTTTAAAGTCTGGGATTCTGCTAAAAATTTGACATCCCATGTCTGGAAATCATGAGGCATTGTGTCTCATGTTTACAAAAGGGGAATCAAAAAGTCTAAATTGGAAGACAAGCAAAGCGTAACTGCTTGGCGATTTCCACTTTAATAAACAATAGAAATAGAAAAGATCCACTCTAAAAATGAGTAAACTGCCTGAAAGCGGATCATTTTGATGTGGATAACAAAGGCTCTGCTTTGAGTGACTTCAGGCCTCGGATCTCTGAATATCTGAAGCTCATTTAGGTTGTTTTGTTTTCTGGGATATCAATGTTTAGTCCCAATCCTTATCTTATAACCTTATGTGAGGGATGTGACTGTAGGTGGACGTGCAACTTGAGAGCTCTGCTATTTATTTCCTCATAACATGCTGCCCTTCCTTTAGATGAAGCCCCAATCTGTCTTTCTATCTCTCATTCAGTCCTAGTATCCCTCTTAATCCAAACATCCATACCATTATATTCCTGAAGATTTTCTGAATTGCTTTCCTTTAGCTTTTCAAGCTTCGCCTTTTTTTCTAAAGGTTCCACGGTGATCCTCAAAAAGCTTTCTCCACTGCCCACCAGTATCCTTACATCCACCTCCATAACTTGGGATAATATACGTTTCCTATTTCTGAGTTGCCAAACATCTTTTTTTAGAACTTCCTTTTTAAAAAATGTCCATGTCCGGATTTTTGCCAAAGCAAACACAGAAGCTGCAGTCCTCCTTGTTAAACCGGTACCTGTCAGCTGATTTAGGATTCCCAATCAACAGCCAAGTCTTAAAGATGCTTTTCTTCAGTTCACTCTGTGTCAGTCTGAAGAAAAAGCCAGAACCTGTATGTTTCCTGTTCCATCCTACTATCACAGGGTGCCTGTTGCCTCAAAGACAGACAACAATAACCTTCAGGCTACAGTTCTTTGGAGCTACATCTGAAATAGAGCTCCTGTACGTGGCAAAGGGAAGACAAGAAACCAGACACCAAAAATGTAGATGAGCTCAAGGATGTTAAAGTAACCTGGGCTTCTCAAACATATTAGAAAAATCATTGTCAAAGTTTAAATAAAAAACAAAGTCAGTCATTTAGGAGTTTTAACCTGACCAAACAACAGCAGCTTAACAAAAGCACAGCAGAAAACTCATGCATTTGGTTGAATTATGCTGACATCTCTTGTGACAAATCTCTTCCTATTTTGTTTGGATCCCAATCCTTGGAACACAAATGAATTTGTTAATTTCCCAAGTCTAATTGGTGACAGTTTTTTTTTTTCTTACCTCTACTAACCCCTGTAAGATGCGAACAAACATGACACAGCCGTAGTGCACCCTCGCAGCTGATGGGATGAACATGTTCAGCAGGGATGTGAGAAAAATGGCAGCCCCAAATACCCTGTGAAAAAACAAAAGAGTTTACATGAAACCTGTTGAGAAAGACTCCACCTGAATAGTTTATGTGATTTAAATATAAAAGTAGAGGCTTATTTTGAAAAAAAAACCCTAACTGAACCATAACCTAAGCTAATGGATTCATGGCCAGTTTAGAGTAGTAGATCAAACTTTGCAGTCCAGGCTCCCCTTTTAAAAGGAACAACCTTTTACAGGAATCCGATCTCAAGGTTAAAAAAAAAGAATTGGTTGGGTATTTTTTTATTTAAAAAAAGACGATAAATATCATATCAATAAAGTATTCATGTTAATTTGCTGTCTCTTTTATTTGACGTGTGAAGAAAATGTCTTAGCTTCAATCATTTTGATCTTTCTTGTTGAAAAAGAACCAATAATTTAGGATTTATCAGCTCATATAAACATTATACATTAGTAATTAAATAACAGAAATAAAGCTTGAATCTGTAAATGTTTGGATCCTTAAAACTGGTGTAAATAAATTCCAACAAATTCACTAAACATAATGTTTTTGATTGATTGCTTGGATGCAAAATGTGATCAAAAGTGTCATAATTACATTGTTTGCAGTTTTATTGTAGGTAAACACAAAACAAAAGCAATTCTAAAAGTATGACTTGAAATTCCTTTGTTTTTTAGTCCAAAAGAGTAAACTGCTTCTTTAGTCTTAATTAAGGCCAGAGGTGGATAGAGCACTCAAAAATTGAGCTCAATTAAGATTAGTTAACTAGTTTGTAAAATGTAACTCTAGAACTTACTCTTATAAGAGAAAAAAGTATTTGACAAATGAAAACCTATGTACTTACTGAGTAATACTAAGTTAAAAAAAAAAGTAAACCAGATGCTATGATGAGTTAGACAGATCCATTTTTTTTAAGTTATGTGCAAATCTGACGTTAATAACAGTAAAAACAAAAAGTAAAGAAGATAATGGCAAAATAAATGTAGCCAGGAGAAAATATTTCGCAAATCACCTTTGTTTTAACATAAAAAAATATGTAATACAAACTTACACTATAGATTGCAATCTTGATAAAACATTAAAAAATAGTATTAAAGTAACTATAGATATTTGTGTGCCACCTGTATTTCTAATATCACCCTATGCTTTGTGCTGATGGCAAAAGCCTGACAAACACTATGAGGTGTTTGAAAGCTGCTGGGGATTAATATTGCACCTCATCTCTGAATCTACAGTATGACTGTCAAAGTGTCTCAGTCAACCTTATAGTCTGACATATCTAACGCCTCCGTCATTCACTGACTGAGATAAAAAAAACAAGACAATTCAACTCCTGACTTTCTGTTTTACCACCACTGCGTTTCTCTACACCTCCAAACTCCTTCCACAATTTTTTTTTCCAAAGCAGCGTGTAAATGACACTTGTAATATTCCAGCGGCTGCTGTTCCAGAAAGAAATCAGAAGCAGGATCTTTCATTATTAACTCCGTCAGTGGTGCGTCCTTTTTTCCTGTGAGGCTTTTATTACAGGATTGCTATCTGTTCCATCGGTAATGCTCACCAAACCAAACAGCTTCAACCCTTTGAATTGCAAGATGAGCTCTTGCTAACTTGTTTAGTTATTGTTTATTGACCCTTTTCAAATAAATTAAGTCAATCCTAGCAATACATAAGATGCATTTTTTGCATATATTCATCTCCTACTGTTGTAGTTTCCAGACATGAAACCAGCATCACTAAATAACGAGTCACCCAACCTGTTGGCAGATAGCTTGTTGGAAATGAATCCGCCTGGGATCTGAGTGACGATGTAGCCCCAGAAAAAGGATCCATGGATCAATCCCACAGTCTCTGGGTCCCAGTTAAACTGAGCTTTCTGAAAAGAAATTCACAAAATATATGAAGCAGAAATGTTAATTTTATGCTAAAAATATTATGGTTTTGTATTTAATCTGTATTCCTTTGCAAATGAATATTTATCATTTCTTTTTGTGTGTTATAACTGAGATCAAGTCTGAAGCAACATGTTAAAAGCCAACATAAACAATAAAACCTGACCACAGTTAAATTTATCTGAATGTAAGATAACTCTGTGGAAGCTGCAAAATAATTCCCACTACTTGATTCCTGACTCATATGAGAAAAGTAATGCTTTTTAACAACATTTTCCAATACATTTCATTTTGGTTTTAATATATAGTTTGTGGAAGTTAAATTTTACTTTAAATTATAAGAAAAAATATTTCCCCACAGGGTTACTAAAATTTATAGATGTGTCTCATAAGCTAACATATCATTATTATCTGCATTATTATTTTGTTAATCTTGATGATCAGAACTTAAAGCTGATAAAAACACAAATTTGATTCCTTAAAGAAGTTTTGTTTTGGCTGTTTTAGTTTGTACATAATCACTGACCTGGCTGTCCTTATCATCAAGCAACATAAGATCATTTTAAAGAAATTGTCTTCTTTTGCTGCATTTTAATGGAAACTTTTGTGTGTGCGTGTGTGTATTTATTTATTTATTAGAGGGACAGCGCTTGCTGATAACATTTATTTCTATATGCTAAAGTTACCCAGAGGGTTGTTTTTTGTTTTTTTTTATCTGCAGTCACACATAATCACACATAAAATGAGTGAAAATGGGAAAAAATACATATTTATTACAAAAATATAGAAATTACAACACATTTATTATAATCCCCATGATCTAAAAATGTACATTAGAAGCACATGTAATTTTATAGACCAATTATCATTTCATAATGTGTTAGTATTTGACAGTGATGATGAATGTTTTTTCTCTTATTCAGAAAATTCATGTTTCCTTTATAGACTGATTTAAGAAGTTTTAGAGTTGTGCGTTTAGCTTGAGACAAAATGGGTAAAAGGTAATAAAAAACAATACGATAGAATGTTTGCACATTGTTGCTGTTTGTAAAGATACCTGGTGGTGAATGTTAATGGGGATACCATAGTGTATTTGATCAAATCATAAGCCTTTTTTGTTTTTGATTTTAAATTATTATTTTTCATCTCTTACTATCCACAGATTCTTAGATTCAGACACAATCTGCAGCCTTTCTCCCTAAGCAAACACATCAAGCTCAACACAAGAGTTGCTATTGCTGCTTGGTGATAGATATCACCGATGTCTTTGAAGTATTTAACTACAGACAGCAGTGTTTAAACAAGACTGTCATTTTAACCATAGAGGGGATAAAAACCTCATCCACCTTCAAGATGTTACTACCATGAACATAAAGTACTTGGTCATAAGCATACATTAGATTAGAGCACAGTTCCTAATATCTAATGATACTATTGATAGGCACAGCAAAGATGGGTGTTCTGAACTAGTTGTAGCATTTTGCAAATAGGGAGCTGGATCCCCCAGACTGATGCTTAGAGTAAGGAGACTAGGTGACGTGGTTTGTGTAGACATATGCAGCCTTTAAAGCCACTTCAGGCAGTGCTAAGAAACCGCCGGGACCTGGCCAGCCAGGTAACCGGTGGAAACCAGGCAGCATGCCCCCCCACCGTAATGTATGTGATGCATTGTGATGAACAGTTTGTACTGAAAATATAATTTCCCTCTGGGATTATTAAAGTATGTCTGATTCTGATTCAGAAGCATGTTTGCCGTCTTGCATACACATCTTTTATTTTAAAATGTTTAGATGGAATATAAAAAATAAATCAACTTTTTCATATTATAATTGACTAAGACCTGTGTGTCTTACTACCTTTGAAGTCAAAGAACAAAAAAAATAAATGTAATCTGTCTGAGGTCCCATATACCTGAATCACTGGGGTCCCATTGATATAGACAGTGTTGTTGTTCACCATCTCCACAATAGCCACACCCAGATTACATCGGATGCCAAAGGAGATGCAGAAGCCCAGACCGCTCAGGATAGCAATAATGTAGCGCTTTGGCAGACCCCCACAGCTGCAGTCCAGCAGAGGGGCAGGAAGGGCTGCGGACGCCACTGGCTGGCCATCTTCTGTCAGTTCAAAGTTCTGCTCCTCCTCAGCATTACTACCATCTACTTTCCTACAGAGAAAATAAATAATACTTGGGTATTCAGCTTGTTGCATTTTTCTGTCACACTATTGTTAGCTTTTGTGTCGTATCAAAGCATGTTAACAAAAAGCAGCAGACAAAGAGAGGATGAGGTGAAAGATGAAGATAAAGATCAGTGATTTGCTGTCATTCTATCATTCTCCTCATCTACTGCAACACCTAAATCAACCTCTCTCCTCACACCTGCCAGCCAAAGACATACATAAATATATTTACTAGCAACTACCTGCACCACTTATAAGAAAAAATAAGAAATTAAAGAAAAAGCTTGACTGAATTAGAATATTTATGTATTTGGAATACTAAAACTATTTGTCCCCTACTACAATATCTGGCACTCTTGGTCCAGGATCTGATATTTAGGCCAGAAATTAGGAGAATTACAGTATTTAAAAAATGTGGACCGTATTTCGACCAGGGATTCACAAAATTTTTTTTTGTAACTCATCAAACTGATGATAGTAATGATGTTATTTATTATCATAGTGAGTAATAAATACAAATATTAATACTCCTACTAATATTTTATATATGCAGTGTATACACACACACACACACACACATATATAT